>JABMCL010001970.1:77500-80000 GCA_018857735.1 Alviniconcha marisindica | reverse complement strand
CCTTTTTCTTCCGAGCTTGTTTTTTTCTCACCACCAGTCATTGAATTTTGCGTTTCCTATAATTATTTCAGCTAGTTGTGTGTTGGTTTTGTGTGTGTGTGTGTGTAAGGGGGGGGGGGAGGTGTGGGTGCAGGGGGTGGGTGGATGGGGGGGGGGGGGTTTCTTGTTATTGTTATTGTTGTGTTGTTCAAACACATAAAAGGTTCAAAAGAACGCTATTTATTAGAACAAAATAGAACATGCGAATTGTCGGGGTAATCTCCTTTATCGAGCTACAAAACGACACTTAATCAACAGTTAAACGATTTAAAATGAGATGGATAGCTAAGCCACTTATCTGTTTCTGGTTGAGCCATGTTGTTTTCCTGTCCAGCTGATGATGAAAAATGAGATACAAACAGATAAGTGGCTTAGCTCTCGATCTCATTTGTCATCATTTTTCACCGCTTAACTGTTGTTTAAGTGTCGTTTTGTAACTTGATAAAGGGGATTACACCGAAAATTCGCATGTTGTGTTTTGGTCCTAATAAACAGCCTTCTTTCGAACCTTTTATGTGTTTGGATCTTGTTTCAGAACGCTAGCAGTCATTCTTGTTCCAGATTTTCTTTTCTTAGTTTTTTCAAACTAAAAAAAAAGAAGAAGTAGAAGAAAAAAGAAGCCACGTTCAAGAAAGAAAGCCTTAAGTGTTGGTCTTAGTGGGTTAGCTTACTGAGTTTTAATGTCTTGTGTGGCACATCGTTATAAAAATCTATTGGAATTCCAGAAAGGTGTGGGGGTGGGAAGGGGATCCACATCCAACGCTGTTGTTTACGGCCATTTCAGTTGTTTTCGGTTTCCTTTTCCGTTGTACACCTCATTAATCCCCTGCCTTACCGTGGGTAAGTCTACGGCAGATGCAAAATCAGTGTGCTACCCGATCCTGCCAGTGTTTACATGTGGTGCTTTAGTGTTTACCTGGGTACGGTTAAGTAGCCGCGAGAGCAGTGACGCCCAGTCCTACCAAAGTATACGTGTGGTGCTTTCTTGTCTACTGGGTAAGCAGGGTGAGCAGGGTTAGAGCGACGGACTCGAGATTGAAAGGTCGCGGGTTTGAGTCCCGGTAGGAGCGGCAAGAGAATTTTCTTCTCCAGGGTGAACTTTCTGTGCTACTCTTATTTTGGTATCCGTTCCACTCCCGCGTTACCGCAGTACCACGTAAAAGATCCTGGTCATTCTGCCAAAAGTGCAGCTGGCAGGTTACAGCTTAACACACATGCACACTACGTATGTGGCTTTGCATGAAGCGATGTGACGTGGTGCATAGTTGTATAGTGTGCACAGAACGCGCCGAAACGCCGAGTATGTGATGTTTTAGTTCTACCAATGTACAAGTATGTGATGTTTTAGTCCTGCCAATTTACGGGTATGTGATGTTTTAGTCCTACCATTGTACAAGTATGTGATGTTTTAGTCCTACCATTGTACGCGTATGTGATGTTTTAGTCCTGCCAATGTACAAGTATATCATGTTTAGATCCTGAGAATGTACAAGTATGTGATGTTTAAGTCCTACCACTGTCCAAGTATGTGATGTTTTAGTCCTACCAATGTACAAGTATGTGATGTTTTAGTCCTGCCAATGTACAAGTATGTGATGTTTTAGTCCCGCCAATGTACGGGTATGCGATGTTTTAGTCCTACCATTGTACGAGTATGTGATGTTTTAGTCCTGCCAATGTACAAGTATATCATGTTTCGATCCTGAGAATGTACAAGTATGTGATGTTTAAGTCCTACCACTGTGCAAGTATGTGACGTTTTAGTCCTATCAATGTACACGTATGTGATGTTTTAGTCCTACCAATGTACAAGTATGTGATGTTTTAGTCCTACGAATGTACAAGAATGTGATGTTTTAGTCCTACCAATGTACAAGTATGTGATGTTTTAGTTACCAATGTACAAGTACGTGATGTTTTAGTCCTACCAATGTACAAGTATGTGATGTTTTAGTCCTACCACTGTACAAGTATGTGATGTTTTAGTCCTACCAATGTAAAAGTATGTGATGTTTTAGTCCTACCAATGTACAAATATGAATTTTTGTAACTGCCTGCGCTGCCAGAGGCAAACGGGTCCGACGCGGTTTTCGTCCTCATTGGCCGAGGAACTAGACACTCAGTCCGGTATCACCGCCAGACCAGAATACAAAACCGCGCAGCGTTGAGTGCGAAACATGGTGTTTACCACACTCCGAGCATCGCTTTCTGGCACCCTCCTCCAAACTCTGCCAATTTTGTTTACGCCACTGAAGGGGCACTCTCTGTGGAAGCAGCCTAGCGCCCAAGCACGTAAACGTGAGATGCACCCACCCCGGGTAAAAAAATAAGTTCCGTCTCCATTCAAACGATTTTGGTTTCATTTGAGCTGGCGTAAGCAGCATGGTCGGTTATAAAACAAACGTCTGATATAATTTGAGTTATTTGTAAGAAACTTACTACTGTTTGAGCACCAACAAAA
>JABMCL010001970.1:72500-75000 GCA_018857735.1 Alviniconcha marisindica | reverse complement strand
CGCTCAAATTAAACCTCCACAGAACCCGGACCTCGGATCAGTTAGCACCAGCGCGGCAGCTCACGTCGGAAAACAAAACTATTTTGTGTCCGCTGTTATCTTTGCACTCTGTGATTCGCCGGAGACGCGTGCGCAGGAATACATAACGGATGAGAGCGGCCCTAGGTGGGGTGCTACTTGGTGCTGTGAGCCGGCCCGGGGGCTGGGATGGGTCTGTTAGTCTTCGCTCCTCCATAAACAGAGAGCGAGGCTCAGGGGAGGAAATCACTGTCAACTCTTCCCGATCCCGAAGTGAGTTGTCACGCTCATCAAGCGATCGGACGTACAGAAAGAGCGAGGGCTTTTAGCGGCTCGCCGATTAAAAACCCAACCACGATCCTTAGCTAGGGCGGAGCATTAAAGGAGCTGTGCAGCTGCGTGTGTTCGCGTGAGCCGGTTTGGCCTAGCGGTAAGGCGTTAGGCTGGTAAGCAGAGGGACCTCGGTTCGAATCCGCTTCGGCTCTCCTTTCTCTTCAAAAGTTGTGGTCTGTGGACACTGTCTTGTGACTTTGTCCCTCAGCATGATAAAACATTAAAATGGCTCTCATCGCTGCCCACCTTAATGCAGGAGTCATTCTGGTGGTGTCAGTGTAGCGATAGGTATATAATCTCCCTCTCCCCCCACCTCCATACCCCCTTCCCCCCTCCTCCCCGTCCCTAATACGCCTTATGGTTTCTGTGGACGTTAAGCACCATGCTTCCTTCCTTACTTGCGGGTGTTCGTGTTCTACCAGCCTTCTAGTCTTTTAGTTTTAGTCACAACCCCAACCCCCGACCGCCGAAGGACTAAACACCGAGTTCGCCATCCAGAGTCTAAAAAGAAGTGGAAAAAGTTACTTCTCGAGATGGGATTCGAACCCGTCACCTCTCGATTCCGATACCGGTAGGTTATCTTCGCCACTGGCCCCTGCCCCCAAACACCCCACTTCCCATCCACCATACAATACTCCATGTATGTGACTTGTGTTTTAGAGAATCCCTGAATTTGTTCATTTTTTCTGCCACTCCCCAAAATTTCGATCTTTTTCCTGTCCTGCCCATCCCCACCCCAACCTCCATCTATCTGTCTCTGTCTGTCTGTCTGTCCGCCCGTCCGTCTTCTTTTTCTTCTTCTTTTTCTTCTTCTTCTCATTAGAATTATTATTAGGCTATTATTACTTTGTTCTTGTTCGTGTTCTTGTTCTTCTCTTCTTCTTCTTCTTCTTCTCTCTCTCTCTCTCCCCCCCTCCCTCCCTCCGTTTCCTCTTCTTTAACACCCTTTCTGGATTCTCAATGCGGCCAATGTACAAAAACTAATTCTATCAATAAACAATGCCTGAGCTGGACACAGTGATGCCAGACAGCACTGTGCCGTGGTGTGGGTGGCAAGGGGGATAATTCTTGTTTTCTTCGAGCGTGTTCACGGCTTCACACTTCTCAGGGTGGTCTTAAAATTCAAATTCCCCAGGTAATATTCACGCTACACGCTAGGCGAGTATACGAGCCGTTTGCAAACATTAGCTTCCTCTCGTGCACAAACAGAGAGAGAGAGAGAGAGAGAGAGAGAGAGAGAGAGAGAGAGAGAGAGTGCATCACGCTTAGCCTAATAACTTCTCGCCTAATCACGTCTCGCCTATTCACAGCTCGCCTAAACACCTACTGGCTTTTTCACTGTCGTCACGCTACGCCTAAAATCCAATTAATTAAAGAATCCATAAGAATAGACGGTAGCATATTTATTCGACATAAGACACTAAAACAGCAAGGCCGTCCAACATTCAAAAGCTCTGATGAGACCAAAAGAGATCACAGATCTCAGTCAGTAGGTCTACATTCCAAATCCAAGGTTCAGGTCACAGCATATGCACGTGCCTCAGTCAATAGACGATTTCCGGAAATAGCAGGCCAAGATAATTTGACAGTGTTTTCTTACTCCGGGAGAGTGAAGTCCCCTGAATGGAGGCGGCAGCTGAGAAGAGCCGACCTGCAACAGTTTCAGATCTTCAGGCATGGACCTTTTACAATTTATACTAGACTACCAGCTGGGGGAACCTACTATCCGATCTGCATGTTCCCCACGAACAGTGAGCGCTTGATCGGCGTTTCTGATGCCTTTTCTGCCTGTTGTTTACGGGTATCCGTCACGTGCTCACTGTACACTCAACAAAAGCGTGCCTACTCTGCGCTACACCCGCAGGCCTGGACCTGTATATATATACAGGTCATGCCCGTAGGCACTTACCGAGTGCAGTCCCCTGGATTTCCGAAGATCGTCTATTGCACGAGGGTCTGATCTGCTCTGTCAAACCAGGCCTTGGTTCTTTCAAGAAGGGCATCGATTCCCACGAATGGTTCGTCTTGAAGGCCTGGTCTGCTGGCCCTGTCTTCTGAATTTTGCTGAATTTTAAATAATAATAATAATGGACATTTCTATGGTGCATGATCCCTAGCAAGATCTAGGGCACAATGCGCCGTACAAAAA
>JABMCL010001970.1:42500-62500 GCA_018857735.1 Alviniconcha marisindica | reverse complement strand
AGAGAGGGGGGGGGGGGGGGGGGTGGAGGGGGGCAAATCAGTCTGTTAACACAGTAATTACTGGCCTCTTACACACACACAGAGATACAAACAGAAAGGGAGAGAGATTGGCTTCGATCAGAGGCTGTTGACGCTGACATTACTAGCCTCTTTTAGTCACAGAGAGAGAGAGAGAGAGAGAGAGAGAGAGAGAGAGAGAGAGAGAGAGAGAGAGAGAGAGAGAGAGAGGAGAGAGAGAGAGAGAGAGAGAGAGAGTGGGCTCGATCAGAAGCTGTTGACACTGTCATTACTGGCCTCTTATTGTGTCAGGGGTATAGCCAAATGTTTGCTGTGTTGAGAGTCCCTTTCAGGGTACCTCAACGATGTCAATCTTCTTGAAATGATAAGCCACAAATGCTGAATTGCCCTAAGCTGGAGTGCAGCTGCCGAAGCGGCTGGTAAAACAGCACATGTATGTATGACAGTATGATGTTATACACACTTGTATTGATATGAATATGTATGACAGTATGATGTTATACACACTTGTATTGATATGAGTATGTATGACAGTATGATGTTATACACACTTGTATTGATATGAGTATGTATGACAGTATGATGTTATACACACTTGTATTGATATGAGTATGTATGACAGTATGATGTTATACACACTTGTATTGATATGAGTATGTATGACAGTATGATGTTATACACACTTGTATTCATATGAGGGGACCGTTACACACGTCACCTTATCACCAAACACTGAGTGAACCTCAGGTTTTTGTTTGTTTGTTTGTTATCTCTGGAGCTCTAACAAATAGCGATATAAGACGGAGACAGAGTATTTGTTACGTCTCTCTCTCTCCTTCTCCTTATTCTCTGGTGAAACACTACATTATGATATGCATACGGAATCTTTGCCTTTACGAATGACATTTGTCCAAACAGTATCTTCTTGTACAGATCAACACACGCTTCTTAACATCACATTGTATTGATTCAGACTAAGATTACATGTGGTATTCACGCACTCTCTCTCTCTCTCTCTCTCTCTCTCTCTCTCTCTCTCTCTCTCTCTCTCTCACACACACACACACACACACACAACAACGCACGTGGGCACACACACCCCACACACACACACACACACACACACACACACACACACACACACAGGCGAGCGCGCACGCATAAACACACGTCCGAGACACATACACGTACGCGCGAGCACACACACACACACATACACACAAACACACACACACACACACACACACACACTGAAACACACACACACACTGTGAAACACATACACACACACACACACACTGAACACACACACACACACTGTGAAACACACACATACATTTACGCACTCTTCGACACCCCACCTCTACCCCACCACCACCACCACCCCCTCCCCTCCCTCCACGACCACACGACAACTACGCCTCCCTCAACTTCTCATCCGACCCGTCCAAATGTCAGACAAAGGACAGCAGCCGCGACAGCCTGGGGGCAGGAGGCGGGAAAAGGCCAATCCGCCGACAAAACACACCGGCCCCTCAGACCCGGCCGCAAACGCCCCAGCCCCGGTCGTCCCCACAGACGGGGGCGCGGCCATCGTCGCAGGCCTGAGAGTGGCAGACGTCGCCAGGGGCAGCCATCCTTCTCCCCCGGCCCCGGGGGTGTCGGGCCCAGTCTACCCACCCACCCCCTCCGCCCCCTGCTACCCCCCCCCCCCCCCCCCCCCCCAAACGCCCGCCCCTCTCTCCCCAGCATCGCCCAGCCACTGCCCCCTGAGACGGCGCGGCTAATCGAAGGGCTAGCTTTCGTTAGATCTGAGCAAGACAGGGCTGACACGAGGCAACAGCGTGTTCGATGTAGTTAATTATAGAATGGGGGCCCTTTGCTACCGAGTACAACCTCCCATGAACAACAGTGAGTCCCCCGCTACCATGAACAACAGTCTTCCTCTGCCATGAACAACAGTGAGTCCCCCGCTACCATGAACAACAGTGAGTCTTCGTCTGCCATGAACAACAGTGAGTCCCCCGCTACCATGAACAACAGTGAGCCCCCACTACCATGAACAACAGTGAGTCCCCCGCTACCATGAACAACAGTGAACCATCCATTGCTAAGAACAACTGTGAGATATCCACTATCATGAACAACAGTGAGCCATTCATTATCATGAACAACAACAGTGAGTCTCCTACTATCACGAACAACAGTGAGTCTCCCACTACCACGAACAACAGTGAGTCTTCCACTACCATGAACAACAGTAAGTCTCCCACTGCCATGAGCAACTGTGAGCTATCCAATGCCATAAACAACAGTGAGCCATCCACTACCATTAACAACAGTGAGTCTTCCACTGCCATAGAGAACAGTGAGTCCCGCTACCATGAATAACAGTGAAAACCATCTCTGTCCTGGACTAGAAAGAAGGGGTTTTCTTCGTCCCCCGCCAGTCCTCCACGTGAAAAACGAAAGGGCATCGCTCTGAACCTAAACCTGAGTTGCGGACCAGGCCCAGAAAAGCACGCACAATTTCTATACTGCTGACATGGCAGTAGTTAAAGGCCAATTTCTAATCGCATCGTACCTGTCCCTGACCTTAAAGCGTACCATTTATGACAGACACCGGCCCTGCCCCTCAAGGACTTGAACGGCGTATTCAGTTACGTTTACTGTTCAGCTCGACCCTCTAACCCGTCCACTGTATACCCCGGAAGGAGCCGGGCGTTCGATTCGATTTCAGCTCGTCGAGGTCAGCACGAACCGCTCGGGGAGGCCGGTCAGGAAGATTAATGTGCACGTGTCAGTTAAGTCGCGGCGTTGGCGAACCGAGTGTAGGCTACACTGCGGTAGCCCAAATGTCTGGCCCCTCCGCCCCCCACCCCTACTCCCCACACACTCGTGGCTTCTGTAATTTGTAAAATCAGTGAATGTAAAATCAGTGAAATGTTTTTTCTTGGATTCTCTTTTGGATTAGTCCTTGGATTCTTTTTAATACCCCCCCCCCCCCCACTCTCCGCGCGCGCACACACACACACACACACACTTGAGACCCCCCCCCCCCACACACACACACACACACTAAGACCACCACACAATCACCCGTACACAGAGAGAGAGAGAGAGAGACACACACACACACACACACACACACACACACACACACACACTCACAGAAGTCGTTTCGGAGGGAGAGGAGCAGGACGGTGTCGGGCTCAGGCACGCACTCGGCGTGACGGCGTGCTGCACGTGCTGGGACTGGGACTGCCCGCTGTCCCACTGCTGTCCGAGGCCCCGGGGGAAGCCAGGCTGGGATCGGAGTCACCTGAGGGGTTGGAGGTGCAGCGGTGAGTGAGTAGTACTCACAGGAGAACGTGGCGGGCAAAAAACGACCATAGATCAGGCGGCTGTAGTATGTGTGGGAACTCTGTGTGTGTGTGTGTGTTACTGTGAGTGTGTGTGAGTGTGTGTGTGTGTGACTGTGAGTGTGTGTGTGTGTGTGTGTGTGTGCGTGCGTGCGTGCGTGCGAGCGCGCGCGTGCGTGCGTGCGTGCGTGCGTGCGTGCGCGTGCGTGTGTGAGCACAGGCGGACAGAACTTGAAATGCAAACGATGCTGACATGACCAGTTTCACATTAAATGCAGTCCGTTTCATGCCATTGTGTAAAGTTTCAGAACAAGTAACCGACGGGCTAAATGCGGGTACCCTTCTCGACGCAGAGTTGTTTTTGCATCTCATCGTCTTGAAGATTATTGAACATGTTGTAACTTTCAGATAGGTCTCCTCTTTTATTGATGTTCTTTTCTTCAAAGTAAATTTGCTGTTTGTGGATTATTGAACACATAAGTTTCAATTAGGTTTCCTCTTTTATCGGTGTTATTTCTTTCAAAGAAAATCTGCTGTTTGCGGATTTTTGAACACGTTGTAAGTTTCGATCAGGTCTCCTCTTTTATTAGCGTTCTTTCAAAGGAAATTCGCTATTGAGGATTATTGAACATGTTGTAATTAAGTTTCAAGAAGGTCTCCTATTTTAGTAGTCTTCTTCCCGCTTGCGAACAAATTTGCCGCACGGAGAGCAATTTTGGCATCTCGCCGTCTTCAATATTATTAAACATTTTGTAAGCTTCAATCAACTCTTCTCTGTTATTAGTCTTCTTCCTTTCAATGATTTTATGTTCATGTTCACTGGGTCGATCACTTTAATTCATTCCAGCAAATAGCTTCGGACCTCTTCAGTGGAACAGCAACAACAGCAACAACAGCAACGACGCCTCTGTTTCGGTATCAGTTCGAACCGTGCTAACTACCTCAGTAGCACGTGAAGGACCCAGGTAATTCTGCCAAAAGTGCAGGTGATAGGTTCCAACCAAAGAGCCATACTCTACCTGTAGCTACTGCTGCGTGTGTGTGTGTGTGTGTGTGTGTGTGTGGTGCGGACGGTGTGTGTGTTGTCCAAGTATTGTTATGTATAATTGTATATTATTTTAGGGGCATGTACTTCCTTTACTGAAGTATCCGAATACTCTGAAAATGCCATGTGTCCGATGCATCTCTGAACAACATTACTAATTACACTAACATATTTACAGAATGAACGTGAACGAAACCTAGCCGGGAAAAAATCAGCCAGTTAGGTATTCTGTACTGTTTAGAAATTAAATGAATTCCGTGTACACCATAAGTGAACGGCCTTATTCCGGATATTACCGAAGACAGAAGAACAAACAGAACTGCAGTAATAATCTGTAGAAATGGGATTTTAACGTTCTGAGGATCACACATGGGATTTTAACGTTTTGTGAATCACACAGGGATTTTAACGTTCTGTGAACCACACAGGGGATTTTAACGTTCTGTGAATCACACAGGGATTTTAACGTTCTGTGAACCACACCGGGAATTTAATGTTCTGTGAACCACACAGGGATTTTAACGTTCTGTGAACCACAAGGTTTTGTTTTGTTTTTAACGTCCTGTTAACCTCACAGGGAATTTTAACGTTCTGTGAACCACACGGGTTTTTTTCAGTAACGTCGCATGAACCACACATGGGATTTTAACGGCGCAGTTAGCACAGAACGATTAGTGCACGAGGTCATCCCAAGACGGAAGATGAAGAAGTTCAACAAATGCCCGAAGAGGCAGATAAACATCAGCAAGAAGCAGAAGAAGGAGCAAAAAAGAAAACACCCTACTCACGGCGGGAGTTGAAGGCCGCGAGGGCGGGGCTGCGGTGGGAAGGGGTGTGGCAGGAGAAAGGGAGGATCCTGGACCCCGCTCCTTGCAAGTCCCCGGTAACCAAGGCAACGCTCAGACGCCTCTTGTACTCCGGCGTGGGGCGAGGCCGATCCGCGTCGCCCAGCGACAAACTCCGGGTGGATGGCAGCCAGCTTCCCTCCGCCGCACGATGCATCGGGGTGGCCGCGTTGTTGTTGTTGCTGCCGCCGTCGGCGTTGACGTTGACGTTGAGGTCGACGGAGGCGGAGAAGGGCGGGAGGGGCGAGTCACGCGCCGGGGAGGGGCCTGGCCTCCGACCTTGCAGAAGCTTGTGGTGAGCCACTTCCACGTCCAGGCTGGGACGGAAGGGAATGAAGCGATCGAAGCTGGATGCTCGCCGGAGAGGAGGCTGGCCGGGAAGAATGTGGGGCAGGTAGTTGGCAGTGGGGCACTCACCGCTGGCCATGCGGCTTGTAATGAGAAAACCTCCGCTCTTTTTTTCTCCTCAGGCGGTGACGAGAACTCAGCTCTCCCGCGCTGACACTTAGCCTACAAAATGTAGTCACCTCTCAGTGAAAAAGTAAGTTACCACCCTGGGCGTGTTACTGATCTCCAGCCGGATTTTACCGAACAGGCTTTTGACACCGCAGTCAGAATATTGCCAGAATACTGCCATTGCGATAAATAACATCAGCAAAACTGTTCTAACTTCAAGAGTTGAATCCCGTGTTGAACACTGACTTAAATAATGGGGATAGGTCGCCGGCAGAAGTATGGCCCATGTGTAACTCTTCATTTCCTCTGGAATAATCTTGCATTTCCAGGCAAACGTCTCAATTTTGAAGCAAACGTCAACGACAAAGATTTGGGAAAGGTAGACAAATACACGGATGCAAATCAAACAAGCGAAGACCGTTCGTGATTTCTGGTAAATGTAGGCTCTTCGTTCCAAATGCAACCAGCGCACTTTGCACTTGCCATAAAAAGGTGATAATAGTCACATACCAGCATAGCCTACTTCATCTTCTTTGCATCCGATCAGTTGCATTGATTTCAGAACTAATCTCCCAGCGTTTCAAACAGACGGCTGTTTTGAAAATCAGTTTGTGTCGAGAAGATGAGAAAGGACGAGAGAAATGAAAGGCGGTGAGAAATGCACACAGTCAGCTCAGTACTTTCGGAACGTGCACGGCTGCACAAATCTCGTGCTGTACGTGCGCGTACACATAAACGTGTTCGTGGTCTAGAGCACGTGATGTTCGTCTCAGTCGTGCGAACACCTTGTGAAGCTTCATTCACTGGAAATAAGGTTGATGTCGTTTACCAACACACATACACTGAAACACACACACACACACACACACACACACACACCACACACACCACACACAGAAGCACGCATACACGCGCGCACGTACACACATACGAACGCACGCATGCACGGTTCTCTCTCTCTCTCACACACACAACACAGACGCACACACACTACACACACACACAGGCACGCACACACGCGCGCACGCACACACACTACACACACATACACACGCACACACACACACACACACACACACACACACACGCTCTCACGGACGCACGCACACACATTTCAACAAACAAAATAAGATAAGCGTACACGATGAGTCATTTTGAAATTGGTGTGTGTCATACGTTCTTTCGCGTGTATGGGTCGTGCAAAACAGCAGCATCGCAATTCAGCTGAATGTCACTACAGTGGCGCTCACGCTCACTTCAATAAGCAAAAAAGGTGCAAATTTTTTTCTCTCTCCTGAAAACACTTTTTTCTAGGTCCCAGAAATTGTGTTCATGTGGAGGCGTGCATGCCTACACTATGCGTGTGCGTGCGCCAGTGGTGTGATTAAGTGTGTGTGTGTGTGTGTGTGTGTGTGTGTGTGTGTGTGTGTGTGTGTGTGTGTGTGTGTGTGTGTGTGTGTGTGTGTGTGTGTGTGTGTGTGTGTGTGAGTGTGTGTGTGTGAGTGTGTGTGTGTGGCCGGAAAGCTTTCTGTAAATTTGCCATTATTATTATCTTACAACACAGACTATATATATATATATATATATATATATATATCTATATCTCTCTCTCTCTCTCTCTCTCTCTCTCTCTCTCTCTCTCTCTATATATATATATATATATTCCTGAGTACATTTTTTGTGTGTGTGCATGTGTATGAGAGAGAGAGAGAGAGAGAGAGAGAGAGAGAGAGAGAGAGAGGAGAGAGAGAGAGAGAGAGAGAGAGAGAGAGTGTGCTTCATTTTTTTTGTTCTGCAGGTATCAAAACAACAGCAGTGCCACCATCACCATTACCACCACCACCACCATCAACAACGAAACAACAAGGGAACATAAACTGCGAATCATTTATTTTGTAATGTCACATTTTAAAACAGAAATACAGTATGGACAAAGCAGAATTTAAGGCTAGGCTGATCATGACCACGATTTTTTAAATTATTTTTTTGACCACGATCACTGGCCTACTTCGATGCTTTTCTTGTTGTACTTTGCTGGGGGGGGGGGGGGGGGGGGGGGGGGCATATTTTAAATAATATTTTTCAAAAACGAGAAAAATATCAGAATAATCATAATAAGCCAACCGGTAATCAACACCCTTCCCAACAATTCTTAACTGCAGTCGCATGAAATTAATTAGTTTTACGGGCACACTAAGATAGTATCTTCCATGATCGATATGATCATGGAAGATACTATCTTAGTGTGCCCGTAAAACTAATCTCAGTAAAGACCACCACTACGGTTTCTCCGAGACATCATAACACACTGATTCCGCTCCTGTCTACGGACAGCTGTTTTTGTGTGCATTGCCGAGAAGCCAAAGTGCAAAATACGCACGAGGGGAGCTAAATGTTGCATGCCCCCAAAACAACAAGTGTCAGAGGTGTGGTTATCTCCCCCAACAGAGTAAAGCAAACCCCACTGGACTACTAACAAATATTTCGCGTCTGTCTAATGTGTGGGATATGAGAATATCTCTCTCTCTCTCTCTCTCTCCTCCTCTCTCTCTCTCTCTCTCTCTCTCTCTATATATATATATATATATATATATATATATATATCAAGACAGACAAACAGAGACAGAGTGAGAGAGAGAGCCCAGGAGAGATCTGAAGAGGGAGGTGGAACTGTGCTCTCACAGAGAGTTGGACTGTTTTTTGCTTCAGTTTCCAACACCTGGTCTCTCGGACACCATCTTTGTGACTCTGTTCCACACAGTCACTGAAAGAGCAAGCTGCTTCACACTGGCTAATCCCCACCTCTTTAACGTGGCTTTTTTCCACTTTATAAGCGGAAATTATTGTCAGGAAGTTCACAAATGACTTTTACATTGAGCTTGATGCTTGATTCAACTGTTAGAGACAATATGTGGGCCTTCTTGGTGATGTGATGAGACAGAGAGACAGTGAGGCAGTGGCGAAGAGTGAAAGCATTCACCCTCAAATGCCAAATTATCAGAGCTCAGGAGCTGTGTGAAAGTCAAGGTGGATGTCCTGGGCTCCCGTCCCTAATAAACCTATGGTATCAGTGGATGTAAAGCAACACTTCAACCAACATGCCAAATTATGTACGATCAAGCGTGGTCATGCCATGGATGTGTGACCAATACATGCCAGACTGTGTGCCCATCCTGCAAGTTCTCCAGGGTCAAATTCTGTACAGACCATGCAAAAGTCCTTCGGATGGGACTATAAACCGAGGTTCCCCATGTGTATACACATGCAACCTGATCACATGCATACGACAGAGATCCTGTAGTCCATGTCACAGTTCAATGGATTATGGAAAAACTCAAACAACCCAGCATGCACTAAAAACATGTGAAGTGCACTGAGTCTGCTCGAAAGTGGAGCATAGCACCACATAAAAGCAACCAATAACAACAGTGCAAACCTAAAGAATAGCTCATATGTTGGTTGTTGTTTATTGTTCATTACATATGTCGCCTTGCATGAAGTGACATGACATGGTGCATGGTTGTATGGTGTACCAGAACTCGCCAAGGCGGCAGAGGTTTCATGTAGCACCAGCCATGTAACAACCAAACAACACTGTAAGTACACCACTTCGGTGGATGTTCAAAATGCACTATAAAAAAAGCGACAGTCACTCATTTCGGATCACATGTGACAAAAGTGCAGTCAGTCTGCTCGAGGAATGGAGACTAGTGCTAAATAAAAAAAAGTTTATCAATCAATTCAATCAATTAGGTTTGCAACCAGCTGTAAGCACAGCCAATTTTCAGTTTCATTGGATGATCAGTCATGATCAAAGAGGACAATACAATACAAAAACATTTTAATAATCCTCAGAAAGGAAATTCCCTGACAAAGCTTCAGCATCAAATGAAACAGCAGTAACAGCAATAGCAAAAAGCTGTTCTCACTCTCAATTTCCACTGAAAGAAATCTTTGAATGGTTGTTACCAGTGGATTCACAACCTTGTCATCTCCACGATACACTGATCTGCACTGAATTTGAATTTTTTTTTTAAAGAAGGAGAAAAAGGGTGAACAACATCAGTCGTTCTTCTCTGGTTCATTTCTGCAGATGATGGATATTCGCCGGTCCCTTGGAATGCACTGACCTTTGAACTGCGACACGTCTGCAGGAAGAACCTCATGGGTGTAGTCATAGCGCGCTCTGTGTCTGAACAGAAACAAAACTAGTTTGTTTTTGAGTAACATTTACTCTCAACCCTTATCTGTTTAACACAGTAAACATGCTGGATCTGATTCAAAAGCGTTTTAGTTATGGCCAGTTATCGCCATTACGGCCAGCGTACAGCCAGAATTGTGCCAGACCATATATATGCCATATCCAACTTCCAACATCTGATTTAGTTCCATTCTTCCAAAGAAGGCGCCAATCATACTGTGCAATACCAGCCTGGATCCAATCTCGATGGCCTGGTCAGGTTTTGACCAAAAGCATCTGGTCCTGAAGCAAGCTGGTGTGCATGACTCATTGGGCTCGGTTCTGGCAGAATGCAACCAGGCTGCTACCCATTTCCCACTTTCAGATTCGTCAGCATTCTTCCACAGATGGCCCAGATCATACTGTGTGAAACCAGCCCAGATCCAGTTTGATTCAGGCTAACTGTGTCAGATTTTGGCCAAATGGACCCAGTCCGGTAGCAAGCCAGTGTGCAAGAATCATCGGGCCTGCTTCTGGCCAATGCTTCCGAGCCAATCCAAACTGGATCCAGCATGTTTACTGGGATGGTGCAGTGGAATGGCTTTAACTGTTTAAGGTGTAGTGGAATGACTTTAAAGTTTAACTGTTTAAGGTGCAGTGGAACGGCATTAACTGTTTAAAATACAGTGGAATGGCATTAACTGTTTAAAGTGCAATGTAGTGGCTTTAACTCCTTGCAGACAAGAGACTCAGGGCCCTGCTGACTCTGCTGGTGCATCCTTCAAAGTTGTTGTTTCATTAAATAAAAATCACCAAAAATGAACACCTTGTTTCACAACTTTACAAGTCTATCTATACTAGCTTGAAGGCCTTGATTCTGCAGAACAATGATTGATCCATTGCCACTGTTTTCATGGGATGTACAGGTAACTAGCAATTAAAAGGTAGGTTGGTGTAATAAATGATTTCCACAGGCAACCTGACTAAAGGCAATAAAACTTAAAAGGAAGACAATTTACCATGGAACAGTCTTTATTTGATTAAAAATCAACTTCCAATGAAAAATCACTGAGCAACACCCCACCCCCTACCCCCACTCCCCTCCACCACCACCAAACACACACACACATGCGAGCGCGCACATACACACAAACTACACTATCAAATCAATGTCCTTTGAACCTGTACACACATACACACATGCATGCACGCACGCATGCATGCACACACAAACTAGTTACCTCATGATATAGAGCGACCGCTGGTTGAGAAGGACATCACCATGGTAACTGCTGTCTTTCTCAAGGGCAAGTCTCATAACACAGGAAGACAAAAGACACAGCCCTGCGATAGTGTTGCCACAGAACTGAAACACAGCAAGTTCATCAGTTCCTACTAAACAGCCATCAGATAATGCTAAAAAAGAAAGAGTGAAACAAAACACCAACAAGTATTAGTTCAAGTAACAATGTAAATTCATGATTCATCATACTTTTATAATGTTTATCCATGTGTGTGTGTGTGTGTGTGTGTGTGTGTGTGTGTGTGTGTGTGTGTGTGAGTGTGTGTGAACTAATTTTACAAGACACAAGTAAACGGATATATTATATTTAAACCTTACATGTTGGCTGTGTTGTTAAAATCATTATATCTGGTATCAATGTCAACTGATCTGATCATATTGTATCATTGCTTGCATTGTGGTGGCACCTTGTTGCATTTTACATGCAGTTTGGTTGGTTGCTGCTATAATTATATTAGCAATTCTTTTTTTCTTTTTTTACAGATATGTTCAGATTTTCATCTATTCCTTATTCTTGTACTAAATTTCTGTTTTTATGTGGCCATCTACTGGAATTGCCTCAGGCCTTGTGGAATGAATGAAGTGTTTATTGAACTGAACTAAATTGAACAGACTGATGAACTGATATTCTGTAATGTTCTTATTCATACTGCCAGTGACAGTGTTTGCAAAAGGTTTGATGTGGCCTCCCTCGGAGATGTCCAGGATGGGCAGGCATGAAAACAGACACAAACAAGTACACACACACACACACACACACACACACACACACACACACACACACACACACACACACACACACACACACAAATGCCCAACCTGACAGCATCTATACTAGGTTAGACGTAGCCTCCCTTTGGGAAATGTCCAGGACAGGAGGCATGCAGGCATGCAAACAGACACATAACCAGTACAAACAAGTACACACACAACACACACACACACACACACACACACACACACAAATGCCCAACCTGACAGCATCTATACTAGGTTAGACGTAGCCTCCCTTGGAAATGTCCAGGACAGGAGGCATGCAGGCATGCAAACAGACACATAACAGACAAACAAGTACACACACACACACACACACACACACACATATATATTATATACATATATATATATATAAGCCCTCACCCTGAAAGCATCTTGACTATGTCTGCAGCATAGTTCCTGGAGATGCCCAAGACTGACAGATAAGAAGATGGGCAGATACTCAGGTTTGGCACACAAACAGGCACACAGATAGGCTGACGAACATGATGATGATACATTGATAGAGTACAGACATTGCAGGCAAATATTTTCTCACCCGGACAGCATCTACGTGAGGTTTGATGTAGCCATCCTTGGAGATGTCCAGGACATGAACATAAGCTATCTGGGGGACTCCTGGAGGAAAAGCCAACTCTCGCACTCGCTGCAGAATCTTCTGGTTGTCTTCATTCCACTTTAACTTTTCCGTCTCCCTGTAGCCATGAATTGCCTGGGAGGGAAAGCAAACAAACTGAACTTGATTCTCAAGTAGCTTTAGCTAACCTTTTTTTCTCTTCTTCAGAGATTATATTGCTTACGTAGCTTTGTCTACAGTGCATCGGCCATCATTACATGTGCACTGTAATTTGTATTGTTTGGCACAGAGGCACTTTTCATGCAAAGGGCTTAGAAAACATAGTCATAGCAGATTAAGACAACTGTGTGTGTAAACTTAATAATAACAGATGTGTGTGTGTGTGTGCGCACATGTGTATGTGTATGTGCATGCAAGCATGCATGTGTGTGTGTGTGTGCAAACTTAATAATAACAGATGTGTGTGTGTGTGTGTGTGCACGTGCACCTGTGTGTGCATGCATTCATGCATGTATCATGTGTGTGTGTGTGTGCGTGTGCATGTGTGCGTGTGATATTCCTAATAACACAGCACTGACCATACACAATGAATGTTTTTTGTTTGTTGTTTGTTTTTTGACTTCGTTTAATGATTTATATTTAACGTTTATTCATTTTCTAAGATCAAAATGCCCAGTCAGTAACAAGCAGACTGTATATTATACACATCACTCACATTGTCCCAGTGATCAAACTCGTATCTCAGTCTCTTCATGTAAGGTTCCACTTCCTTCAGAAGGCTTTCTTCTTCAGCCTGACTCAGAAAGTCCGGAAACACCAGCATGTCTTTGGCAAGTATCGATTCCGTCTCTGGGTCAGATGCCGTAAGATAACTCTTCCACTGTTCAGCTGTGACTGCACTACCTTCAGACACATTTTGTACGCTGTAGCTCCTGTCCGGTACGGCTATATCAGGCGACACCGCTGTAACTTTCCTCAACCTCCTTGCCAGTAACTTCGCATGGGATTTTATACCGTATTTTGGCAGTCCCTGTGACACGAGCTGACTAGCACATATGAATTGTTTGGCAATATTCATTTTGATGCGTTATTTCTTTCTTTTGTTTAGTGTTTGCACAGTGTAGCAGTGAGCTTCGAATTCTAATTTCCAAGACTAATTTTTTCCTCTAGGTAAAAGTACCAAAACGTCTCACACTTTCGGTTTTCACATGATCTGTTCCAACTTCAGTTCTCTGGGCCACACAATGTTTAACAAGGGGGTATTGTCGTTAATGATCTTTCGGGCAACACTTTGAGGAAAATGGATTCCTTGTGTGAATTAATTCTAAAATAGTACCGTGTTGAACTGAATACATAAAACTGCAAATAGTGAGGTCTCAAAAAGACACCGAAGGTCGCGTACGTGCTGGTGCACGTTCGCTGAGAGTGATGTCCCTTGAAACACTCACAGGAAGAGCAGAATGGAGAACACATTCAGTCACGTCGTCCGTAGCAACGCTGTCGTTGACGGCGGAAGACAGAAGGGAAAAGAGAACACTGGATACATTTTCCTTTTGTTTTTGAGGTAAGACCACTTTTATTTGCTTACCGAATTTTTGGGGCGTGCCAGCCCACAACTGTTATACCATATGCGTAGATGTTTAATGTGCTATGCTTGAATCTGTGTGAATTTACATGGTAAGTCCGACTGAATTTCTACCCTTTTGCCTTGACAAATAAACACACTTGGTTGTGTGATTCTAATGGGGTTTTTGGTTTGGTTTTTTTACTGTATGGATTGATGGTGTTTTGGAAAACTGATGGAAGGAACCGTGTTTCTATGTATATTTGTGAAAAAGAGATAATACGAAATCTCAGCATGGAACAGCCTTCCCGGGGCTGTTGCCGCTCCGCCTTCATCATATCATTTAAACAGCGGCTTATCTGCTGCACCCTTCATTCTGCTAGATCTACTTCATTCTGTTGGATCATATGCTGCGATTTGACTTCTCTTTCTTTTCTTGCTTTTTGGGGTTGGGGTGGGTGCTGTGTGTTATTGTCCAGGTGGAGAAGAAGATCAAATTGTATTCTTGCTCAGTTTAAAAGGAAGACCTTTGATCACTGGACTCATGCCATGAGCATGACTTATGCTTGAGTAATAATAATAATAAAAGTATTTATAAAGCACAAAATCTTGTCCACACACACACACACACACACACACACACACACACACACACACACACACACACACACACACACAAAGGCCATGTACCTATGGCAGAAAAAACAACAACAACAAAACTGAGATGACAAACCATCATATACTGGGTTGCACCAGTATATAATGATCAACCTGGTATAACATGGCATCTGCAGTCTCATATATATAATCACTATTTGGCACACCAGTATAAGATCTTATATCAGCGGTTATGTCAGTATATATTGGTCCATTCACATATCAGTTCGTAACATCATCATTGTTTTGAGTCCAGACTGCTGTACAGGCAGCCTCTATATCTGTTGACACATCTCTGGCTATATCTCATACATAGTCTTTTAAACTTAGTTCTAATTTTTTTTCTTTTTTTTCCTGTACACCTCTCTGCTTTGGTAACTCACTTATCATTTATTTCCAACTCGCATCATAAAAATGCGTTCCCCTGATAAATGATTGCAGCCACATAATTATAGGATGCCAACAGCATATAGCAGGACTTGCAATGTGTTTCAAAATCTGGAATACAACCTGTAATTATTCATTGACTGTGCAGGTGAGCAAAGGCATCCAAGATGTCGATCGCCATCGCACAGGCCAGACACATCTTTGGCCTGAAGCCGGGCATCACAGGCAACATCTGTTACCATGATGAACAGACGATTGTCTACCCGGCTGGAGCCAACTGTATTCTGTACAACATTGACCAAAAGGCACAGAAGTTCATACCAGGCTCAGAGAAGAGCGATGGGATGACTGCCATAGCGGTCAGTCCCAACCGTCGCTACGTGGCCATTGCAGAGAAAGGGGAGAAACCCACCATCACCATCTATGACCTTCACTCTCTAAGGAAGAAGAAAGTAAGTTGCAGGTATTAGGGGGACTCACCTTGAATGGGCACATAGTACTGATAAAAGTGTTTTTCATGCTTCAAGCTCATTTATCCTTTGCAAAAAATTCAGATCACCAGCCATCTTGCTAAAGCTACAGCAGCCACAAGAACATCACTTTCCATTCCTACCAGTGTGTGCAGTATTTTTGTGTGCCCAAATAGTCTATTGCTTCCATATGTAAATGCATGTGATTGCACATGGGGGCTGTACAAATACCATACAAATATATGCAGTTAAAGTTGATGCTGGGTGAAAAATCCCTTGCCACATCAGGGAGTGAAACCTCTGTGAGTATTGCATCTGACTTTTCGGTCCAGTGCTCTGCCACCTGATCTGCATCCCTGCCTCTGTTTGTGGACAGGTGATATCTGGTTCCAGGATCTAATGCAATTAGTTTTGTAAATGTAGTTTTGATATAAACTGATTGATATCTGAAACGATAACGCAAATACGATGCTCTGTCTCTTCTCTTGCATTTGCCTGTCTCTCACACAAATGGTTTAAATAACACCCAAGGCACTGGCAGTGATCACCTTTTAAATACACACCACTGTAGCAGTGTTCTGACAGAGCCCACTCTTTGACAGGAAGAAGAACAAGAAGGAATGTTTTGTAAGAATGCTTAGAGCAATGACCAGCTAGCAAAACTTTGATGCCAACAAACTCTTTAACAATCAGTTATTGACATGTGCAGGTCCTGAGTTCCCCCGATGTGCCGACAGGAGAGTACGTCAGCCTGGCCTTTTCCCCCGACTCCAAGTACCTGGTGGCTCAGGGCGGCCGGCCCGACTGGACTCTGCTGTACTGGACATGGGAGAAATCAAAGGTCATGGCCACCACCAAAACGTCCAACCCTCAGAACCCGCAGGGAGACGTCTACCAGGTGTGTGTTGCCATAGTGACAAGACCCTGTTTAATTGCTGGGTATTTATTCTTATATGCCTGTATGATCTATGATAACCAGAGAATGCTGATCCAGAGCACAGATGGTTCATGGTCACTGCCTTCATCATAGTCTTTGTTGTCTTCATGACAATCTCCATCGGTGCATTTATAATTCATCACCAATGCCTTCATCATAATCTTTATCTCTGTCAGTCTTCTTCAGCTAATCATCATCATCATGAATTTTCTCTCATTGCCCAGGTGAGTTTCAACCCCCAGGACAACACCCAGCTGTGTGTCATCGGCAACACCATCTTCCGCCACTTCCGCTACAGTGAGGGCAACCTGAAGCCCTTCAACTTTCAGAAGATGGAGCCACAGAACTACATGTGCCACGCCTGGGTGTCTGAGGAGCGCATCGTTGTTGGCACCGACAATGGCCGCCTGTTGCTCTTTGAGGCAGGGGAGTTGAAGAATGAGATCAACCTGGCCAAGGATGACAAGTGAGTGTCTTGTACTGCAGTACAGAAATTACCATATACATTGTATTTGGTAATTATACTGTCTGTATAGGTACAAAGAGACAGACAGTGTGTGTGTGTGTGTGTGTGTGTGTGTGTGTGTGTGTGTGTGTGTGTGTGTGTGTGTGTGTGTGTGTGTGTGTGTGTGTGTGTGTGTGTGTGTGTGTGTGTGTGTGTGTGTGTGTGTGTGTGTGTGTGTGTGTGTGTGTGTGTGTGTGTGTGTGTGTTCGTGTGTGTGTGTGTGTGTGTGTGTGTGTGTGTGTGTGTGTGTGTGTGTGTGTGTGTGTGTGGTGTGTGTGTGTGTGTGTGTGTGTAGTGGTGATGTGGAGTGAGGAGTGGTGTGGTGTGTGTGGTGTGTGTGTGTGTGTGTGTGTGTGTGTGTGTGTGTGTGTGTGTGTGTGTGCGTGCATGTGCGTGTGTGACTGAGTGAGTGTGTGTGTGTAGATTTTGCTTTGCTTCTATTATTGCAATCAATGTTGCTGTGGTTCTCTGCTTGTGGTGTCTCAGCTTGTGTTAGACTTGGTTTCTGGACAGCATTCCAAGCTCTGTTTGTATCTTAGAAGTTTGCATTTTATAAACATTTCATTGTTATTCATTATTATTATTGCAGCTGATATTTTTTGCCATCCATGAACATGCCCTGTTACATATTTTCTAAGTTTGATTCAGATCACCAGTCTTTCACTTTGTTGCTATGCTTTAGCATATGGGACAAACATGGCAGCCTAATGTTTTCTGGCTTTCATTTGTTAGACTTGCAGTGTTTAATGCTGGGTTGTCTTCAGAGAGGTACTGGCAGGGACCGAGATCTCAGGAGGCTGGTTGGTGGGGGTGGGGGTGGGTAATATAACTAACACTACAGTGTCATTACCAGAATGATCCTGCGCTAAAATGGGCAGCGATGAGAGCCATTTTGATTTTTGATTAATTTTAAGGGGCAGATTCACAAGACAGAATCCATAAACCACAACTTTTCAGAGAGAAGAGAGCCAAAGGTCAGAATTGAACCAGTATCATCTGTTCACCAACCCAATGCCTTACTGCTAAGCCAAACCAGCTCTCTGGCTGTTCTGGTTTTTCATTGGCTAGGGCGTTTATGTTGTTCTGATTGGCTGAAGCTGTCTGTGTGATTTGAAGCCCCCTTGACTGTTGAATGAAGCATTACTGTAATAAAGAGAGCTGGTTAATCCTGCAGCAAAGAAATAAACAAACTAGTGCAACACACCAAGCAATAATTGAGACTTTTGCTGTGCAGAGGTGCAGAGGAATCTGCTGCAGTGACTCCCCCACAAATCACAGCCATTGTCTCCTACTCCAAGGGCTTTGCTTGCGCCTGTGGCCCTGGCACAGTTTTCCTCTTTGAGAAGACTGATGATAAGGACTTCTTCAAGAAATCAAGAGAAATCAAGGTAGGGAAATGGATTGTTTTACACACACACACTCACACACACACACACACACACACACACACACACACACACACACACACACACACACACACACACACACACACACACACACACACACGCACATGGAAATAGAGGAAGAGAAGAAGAAAAGATCATATAAAGAAAGATGAGCGAGAGAGAGAGAGAGAGAGAGAGAGAGAGAGAGAGACTGTGTACCACTCAAGCAACAAATTCATAAAGAAACATTGCAAAAATGGAACACAAACTGCTGTGTGAGGGTAATATTTTTATAGTTTAGACATCCATGAAGCATTCATATTAGCAGTGATTACATTCATTTTCTGCAGTCTTTTAAAACGTTATGCCTTAGATGGAAAGAGGCTGGCTGGCTGGATATGAATGTGATGGGTACAAACTCTCACCTACCCACCCATGCACCTACCCCCAAAAAGAAGAAAAGAAAAGTCACAGAAACTGTGTAGTGAATTCTTTTATCTTTTTGAAAATATACAAACAACATTCAGAAAATGCTCTGAACAAGTCCATGTTCCTCCCCCACCCTGTCCCACCCCCACCAAGTATTTCAGCTGTTCAGTGGTTTCTGAAGTCAAAGTCAAACGCTGCATCCGTAGTACATGAGTGCTGAGCCTCCTCTGCCCCATTTTCAGATCCCCCTGGACGCCAGCAACAGTGCTGACCCAACCAGGCCCCAGCAGCAGATCATCAAGTGTCTGACCGTCAGTCCCTCTGAGGAGACGCTGGTGGCCAGCACTGACCAGGCCCAGCTCTACTACCTCACGCTGTCCAGCGCCGACATCGGAAAGGTAGGATGAAGTACTTTAGTGTGTTGTCATCAAGTTTACTGGAGTGATTTTGTTTGTTTTATTGAATTTTTGTTATAGATGTTTTTTGTTGTTGTTGTTGTTTTTTTGGATGGAAAGCTGCATTTTTCTTTTCTTGGTGTGAGCAAATGCCATGCTTGTTAGTTAGTTGAGTAATTTTTAAGCACAATACTTGGGATGGAGTGTGCTGGCAGGAGCATACATATATAGGGAAGTATATGGGAGAGATGAACATTTTCTGGACTCTTTGTTGACAGGGTGACCAGGCAACATTTGAAGTGCTGGCCCAGGCTTTCCACAATGGACAGATCCTTGGTCTGGATGTGTGCATACGCAAACCTCTCATCGCCACCTGCTCTCTTGACCGCTCAGTGCGCATCTGGAACAATGAAACATGGTAAACACTCTCTTAGCATATTTTGTTTACAAAGAATTGAAATATGTGAAAATATGTGAAGTCACCTCTTCCTCCATGTTTATGGAGTACATGCATAGACAGCCACATCAGTCTTATTTCTAAGTGTGTGTACACACAAATGCATGCACACACACACACATGCATGGATGCATGCATGCACACATGTGCATGTGCACACACACACACACACACACACACACACACACACACACACACAACACACAACACACACGCACACACACACACACACACACACACACACACACACA
>JABMCL010001970.1:0-37500 GCA_018857735.1 Alviniconcha marisindica | reverse complement strand
GAAGCCAAGCATGAGGAGGAAATGGCTGAACTCATGGAGAAACACGCCAAGGAGTTGCAGGATCTTGGTCAGTAACACTTGTAAACTAGAAAGCAGAATATATGTATGCATGAACAGGAAGGTTTTGTTCGAGAAGGTGTGGGGGGAGGGGGTTGGGGGGGGGGGAGCAGGTGGAAGAAATGTAGCCAATGGAAAAACGTGCCAGGGAAGTGCAGAATCCAGGTCAGTATCACATTGTGTGTAGTTATGGTTTGGGGTGAAAGAAGAAGAATTTTGGGCATTGTAGGAAGAAGGGGGTAAACATACCAGGAAGTGCAGAATCCAGGTCAGTATCACATGCTGTACATTTCTGGTTTGGGGCATTTTGAAAGAGTTTTGGGCCTTAGAAGGGGGTAAAGAATACAAAAACGGCTGAACTTTAAAAAATACACCCAAAGTGTTGCCTGATCTCCATCATATATGATCTGGTGTTCTGTAAAGAGTGGGTGGGGGTTGGGGGTGGGGGAGGGGCGTATGGAGTGGAGGGCAGAGGGAGAGGCTGCGATGATGATAACGATGCTGCTACTGCAGCTGCAGCAGATGATGGTGATGCTAACAAAGACAATGCTGCGTGTCGCAGAGTCTGCCAACAACCAGAAGCTGATGCTGGAGTACGAGAAGTTCCAGGAGCAGCAGGCCAAGATGATGAAGATGCAGGAGGACTACGACCGCCAGCTTCAGGAGATGGAGGAGAGCAAGGAACGCGCCCTGGAGGAGCTCACCGAGTACTACGAGACCAAGCTCCAGGAGATGACCACCAAGCTCGAACAGGTGGGAAAACGAACAGTCAGACTAGAAGCACACCTGTAGACAGTATTTAATGATAATTAAAGTATTTGTAAAATGCAAAATCTTGGCCGTAGAGAGCTCGAACAGATGCAGCAACAAACAATCAGACTAGAAGCACACCTGTAGACAGTATTTAATAATTAAAGTATTTGTAATGTGCAAAGTCTTGTCCATAGAGAGCTCGAACAGGTGGGAAAATAAACAGTCAGACTGGGATTTCTCAGAAAATTTGCATCATTTTGTCTATGTCATAATAAATAAGTGTTCTTTTGAATCTTTTATGTGTTTGGATCTTATTTTAGAACGCTAGCAGTCATTCTTGTTTCAGATTTTTTATGCTGCACACAGATTTGCGCTTGGCTGTTTTGCCCTTCAGCACACACTTTTCACATTCACTGTCCTAAATCTGTACTGACCTTGACCCTTCTCCCCTCCAGTCCAACGATGAGGCTCGGCAGCAGAGTCGTGAGTACGAGGAAACCAAGAAGCAGATTGAAGAGGATGCGGACCGTGAAATCCTGGACATCAAGAACAAGTACGAGCGCCGACTGCGGGACGAGAAGGAGGCCAACATGAGACTGAAGGGGGAGACTGGTATCATGAAGAAGAAGGTCAGTCTCCAGTGGACACAGGCATTGTCTTTGTTGTCTTTTTTAAAAATCTTCTTTTCAACTGAAAGGCTCATCTACTGAGACTGAATATAAAACAGCATTTTTGCGGATACTATATGTATATGAATGGGAGTCCAGTATGGGAGTTGGCAAGTCATGATCCATTTTCAGGGCCTCTCAATATCAGAACACGCTTGGGGTTCTTTCAATGAGCTCAGAATAAATCTGACTCCTGCATTCCAAACAGGAGTCTGAAAGAACCAAAATAATGACTTATATGCATTGTTTAAAGAATGCAGTTTTGCTGCACACAAAATGAGATAAGGTTCTAACTTTGTCAAGCATCCACTGCCAAGCAGTTTTAGATTGTACACAGTTGTACGTGTCTACACGTGTGAGTACATCATATTGTGAGCTTGCACTTCTGTAGAAAGAAATTGGTCACCTACATTGAACAAGAGAGCAGAACAAGTGAAATGTATGACTTTTGATAATGCACCTCATTGACCTTCTAAGTATAACTGCGTCACAGTGTATTTGTTTAATGCTGAATTGTGTTCTATAACTTTGTGCTGCATTATGCCGTATTCCCTGTGTGCAGTTCACCAGCCTTCAGAAGGAGATCGACGACCACAAGGAGGAGATCAAGAAGCTGCAGGCGGAGACAGCCAAGCTGAGCAACATCATCCGCAACCTGGAGAAGGACATCCAGGGTCTCAAGAAGGAGATCCAGGAGAGAGATGACACCATCCAGGACAAGGTGAGCTAGATTAACAGCACAGACTGAGCATGTGTGATGGAGATTCAGAGATTTGAATCAAAAATAACATAAACCAAGAAAAGTGTTATTGTAGCATTCCTCAGCTGAACTCTCTGTGGGTCACCTTGTATACAGACACTTGTACATTGACAAATTCATGCCTTTGGGTGAGAGGATTGCATGTGTGACTGTTTTTCATCACCCTGCCACCTGGGCAGCTATATGCCATCTTCAGAGGATTTATCTCCATTTCTGGAGAACGGATGCTGTTATGCAAGGAGCTTATCACAGCTGAAGATAGTTCCTACATAACTACACAGTGAATAACAACATTTCAGTGTAGCCTTGGTGTTCTTGCTGGTGTCAGTGTGTTGTGACACAGCCCAAGCCTTGATGTTCTTGCTGGTGTCAATGTGTTGTGACACAGCCCAAGCCTTGATGTTCTTGCTGGTGTCAGTGTATTGTGACACAGCCCAAGCCTTGATGTTCTTGCTGGTGTCAATGTGTTGTGACACAGCCCGAACCTTGATGTTCTTGCTGGTGTCAGTGTGTTGTGACACAGCCCAAGCCTTGGTGTTCTTGCTGGTGTCAGTGTGTTGTGACATGGCCCAAGCCTTGGTTTTCTTGCTGGTGTCAGTGTGTTGTGACAGCCTGAGCCTTGGTGTTCTTGCTGGTGTCAGTGTGTTGTGACACAGCCCGAGCCTTGGTGTTCTTGCTGGTGTCAGTGTGTTGTGACACAGCCTGAGCCTTGGTGTTCTTGCTGGTGTCAATGTGTTGTGACACAGCCTGAGCCTTGGTGTTCTTGCTGGTGTCAGTGTGTTGTGACAGCCTGAGCCTTGGTGTTCCTGCTGGTGTCAGTGTGTTGTGACACAGCCTGAGCCTTGGTGTTCTTGCTGGTGTCAGTGTGTTGTGACACAGCCTGAGCCTTGGTGTTCTTGCTGGTGTCAGTGTGTTGTGACACAGCCTGAGCCTTGGGGTTCTTGCTGGTGTCAGTGTGTTGTGAAAAGCCTGAGCCTTGGTGTTCTTGCTGGTGTCAGTGTGTTGTGACACAGCCCGAGCCTTGGTGTTCTTGCTGGTGTCAGTGTGTTGTGACACAGCCCGAGCCTTGGTGTTCTTGCTGGTGTCAGTGTGTTGTGACACAGCCCGAGCCTTGGTGTTCTTGCTGGTGTCAGTGTGTTGTGACACAGCCCGAGCCTTGGTGTTCTTGCTGGTGTCAGTGTGTTGTGACACAGCCCGAGCCTTGGTGTTCTTGCTGGTGTCAGTGTGTTGTGACACAGCCCAAGCTACATTGAGATAGTGAAGTCCACACCCAAACACAAGGATGGGCATGGAGAGTTACCGCCCTTTGTAACTCATTCCATGTGTATGTAAAATCTCAGCTGTGTTTCTACACACATTACAATGTACTGGACCAAGTTAATGATGAAGAAACTGACCCAAACATTTTGTGTCTCGTTTCCAGGAGAAGCGTATCTACGACCTGAAGAAGAAGAACCAGGAGTTGGAAAAGTTCAAGTTTGTGCTGGACTACAAGATCAAGGAGCTGAAGAAGCAGATCGAGCCCCGCGAGAACGACATCAAGAACATGAAGGAACAGATCCAGGAGGTGAGTGGCAGAGGAGCAAGCATCCTGGATGAGTAGGATAAGTTATATGAGAGTACAAGCGAATGAGAAGAATGAATGAATGAATGAAAGTTTTTTTTAGCTCCGTGTTCTATTAAATTGTTGATGTTTTATTGTGAAATGTATTGAATGTTTTATGTAAATGATGAGCCAGAAGGCAAATTTCTCTACACAGAGACAATAAAGTTGTATTGTATTGTATATGGCGCATGAAAACATCCACACAGAATAATGCATATTCAGAGTGCCATGTTGACACAAATGTTCTCACAAGCTGAAACTATGAACAAATTTATGCAACAATTTAACCAATGCACAAGTCCTCCAGAAACCCCAAGATGAAGACTCGAGCATACACAGTTATAATTAAAGTATTAATAAAGCTCACAATCTTGTCCATAAAGACTATTCTATGTGCATAACAGCACACATGCACGCACGCACGCACGCATGCACGCACACACACACGCATGCACGCACACACACACACACACACACACACATACACACACACACACACACACACACACACACACACACACACACACACACACATACACACACACACACACACACACACACACACACACACACATTAACTGAAATATGAAGGGCGAGGTTTCACCAAAAGTGATCTTATGCTAAGAGAGGGTCACCAGGAGCTTTCACTGCATGCTGATGTCAACTCCTGACTGGTAGGAGGAGAAACAAAGATGAAGTGTTGTGTTTTCCTGCTTTCAGATGGAGAGCGAGCTGGAGCGCTTCAACAAGCAGAACACCCAGCTGGAGTTGAACATCACGGAGCTGCGGCAGAAACTCAAGGCCACCGACAAGGAGATGCACCAGGAGCGACAGCGGGTATGTCGGCCGTGCCACACCATGCAATTTACTCTCTTCTTTTCCGCACCCAGGAATTGGGATGTCCAGCAAAAATTGTTGCCAAAAGCTGACTATAGGTGGCCTCAATTTTTCTTCTTTTGTTTGACTTGGTGAAATGGGTGAAGAACAATCAGGTGAAAAATCACTGCACTTCAAGGAATTGATAAAGCAGATAGATGATCTTTTCCGAAAGGGGGGGGGGGGGGGGGGGGGGGGGGGGGGGGGGGGGGGGAGATGGTGGGGGAGAAGAGGGAGAGGGGACCCAAGGTTCAAATTCCTAGAAATAATTATTAAGATGTTAGCAATAAGAACTGTGCTTGGATGTACCATAAATACATGATGTGGACTTATAATGGTTGTAGGTGCGTGATGTGGAGGCGGTGGTACGGAGGTTCAAGACTGACCTGCACAACTGCGTGGGGTACATCCAGGATCCCAAGATGCTCAAGGAGAGCATCAAGGCACTGTACCAGAAACACGTGCAGGAAGACATTGTGAGTTAACTATTTTTCTGCTATAAAATGATACAACCTGTGAAAGGACTCGGTATTACCTGCTTCTGCTGGTTTAAATACTATGTGATCACAGACACATGCACACATGCACGAATGCATGCACACACATGCATGCACACATGCATGCACACATGCATGCATGTACTCACACACACACACACACACACAGACACACACAGACACACACACACACACACACACACACACACACACACACACACACACCACACACACACACACACACACACACACACACACACACACACACACACACATCACAATGCAAACACAATGCATCACAACACAACACAACACACAATGCAAGCCATTATGGTTCCCTTCATAACCTCAGCTGGTCAGAACTTTACATGAAGCCAAAGACTTTCTGCTACCCAGGCTTCCCTCCAGGCTTCAGGTCAATGCCAAAACAATGCTTTGATACCAACGACAACAACAACAAGAATGGTATAATGTGATTTTTCATGAAAGAATGAAAGTAGCGAGTTATTTCCCCTTGGGTGTGAAAATGTCAGGAATATAATGCTACCATGTGTTGTCCACAGACGGAGTCGGCCAGCGTGGACGCAGACATCCAGAAGGAGTTCAGTCGGCAGAAGGAGCACCTGGAACGTTCCGTGGCCTCGCTGCGCAAAAAGTTGGAGAAAGACTCTGAGATCCACAAAGCCGACAACGTCAGAATCATGCAGGTGGGAAACCATTTGTCTCATCTCTAGCCAGTCTGCCACCGTGCACCCCCACTGTGTTCTCAACTGAACTTAAAAAACTAGGAAAAATCAACGACAAAAAAACTATCTAAAGCTTTCAAGTCTCTTCAGTTCAACAAGTTGTGACCAGGAAAGAAGTAGTGTCAGATAAGTCATTTGAGGTCTGAGGTAACTGTGCTTCTCACCAGTCCAGTTCTGATTGTGTCAGAACGTGTCAACACATAGTGTAAAATAAGTCATTTGAGGACCGAGTTAACCGTGTTTTTCACCTGTCCAGTGCTGATTGTTTCAGGAGAATGTGTCAACAAGTAGTGTAAAATAAGTCATTTCAGGACTGAGGTAACTGTGTTTCTCACCAGTCCAGTTCTGATTGTTTTCAGGAGAACGTGTCTACAAGTAGTGTAAAATAAGTCATTTCAGGACTGAGGTAACTGTGTTTCTCACCAGTCCAGTTCTGATTGTTTTCAGGAGAACGTGTCTACAAGTAGTGTAAAATAAGTCATTTCAGGACTGAGGTAACTGTGTTTCTCACCAGTCCAGTTCTGATTGTTTTCAGGAGAACATATCAACAAGTAGTGTAAAAATGTCATTTGAGGACTGAGGTAACCTTGTTTTTGACCTGTCTAGTTCTAATTGTTTTCAGGAGAACATGTCAACAAGTAGTGTAAAAACAAGTCATTTCAGGACCGAGGTAACTGTGTTTCTCACCAGTCCAGTTCTGATTGTTTCAGGAGAACGTGTCTCTGATCAAGGAGATCAACGACCTGCGACGGGAGCTGAAGCTGTGCCGCACACACATCCACGACATGGAGGCTGCCCTGGGTCTGCACAGCAAGAAGGGCAAGAAGGGCAGCGACACCACCGCCCTGGCTCAGCTTGCTGCCAAGCAACCCTCCGCCATCTTGGAGCAGAAGCTGGATGAACAGGTCAGTGGACACAGATGGACGCGGTAAAAAATCTGAAACAGAATGAGGCTCAGAGCACTCCTGCAGAATCAACACACAAGGGAGTTCACTAGCGCTTGAAAGACATAACACAAGTATAACAACAAAGACCTGAGTCGCCTACGGTAACTCTCACCTGGCGTGCGTGTAAACTCGGGTGGTGGTGAAGTGATGCTTAATGTCCTCAGATGTCAGTTGACATATTAGGGACAAGTTGTGACCAGTGCCGAAGCACGGTTCAATAATTCTTTACGTCCACGGAAACCAGAAGGCTCGTTAGGACGGACAGCCCAGGACGGCCACCTCGACTCTCACACAGCTCCTGAACTATGAGTATGTAAACTCAGTTTATGCATCTTGTATTTACATGCATGCCAGGTGAGAGTTACCGTAGGTGACTCAGGTCTTTGTTGTTGTTCTTGTGTTACGTATTTTGAGCGCTAATTAACTCCCTTGTGTGCTGATTCTAGATGGGGGCTGTGTTGTGAAATGCTCAGAAATGTGGTGAATAAGATTGTTGAGAAAGAAGAGAAAAACTAAACATTCAAAACGTAATGAATGACTGAAAGAAAAATAAGGTAAAAATAGATAAATGTTTGGAAAGAGAATACTTGCCAGTGTATCTACTTTAAGTTCTGTTGAAAAAAAATAAAGCATTCTGGACCTGAAGATTTTCAACCCACTTTTTAAGCATTGCAAAAGGAAAAGCCTTACTACTGTTCCTACTATACCTAGTTAATGTATCAGATGTAAAAGAAATGTTTTACCTGGATTTTTGCAGCCGGAACAAGATAATAACCAAAATAAAAATTAAAAAAATATGGATTCTGGCCTTCCACAAAAAACAAAATAACAAAATAATATAGATTCTGGCCTTCCACAAAAAACAAAATAACAAAATAATATAGATTCTGGCCTTCCACAAATACCCATGTGCCATGTTGATTTGTGTTGCCCTGCTGGTCAAGATCATTGACATGCACTGGCTTAGAAGACAGTTGAGTGACCTTGTCTTGTGTTGCCCTGCTGGTCAAGATCATTGACATGCACTGGCTTAGAAGACAGTTGAGTGACCTTGTCTTGTGTTGCCCTGCTGGTCAAGATCATTGACATGCACTGGCTTAGAAGACAGTTGAGTGACCTTGTCTTGTGTTGCCCTGCTGGTCAAGATCATTGACATGCACTGGCTTAGAAGACAGTTGAGTGACCTTGTTTTGTGTTGCTCTGCTGGTCAAGATCATTGACATGCACTGGCTTAGAAGACAGTTGAGTGACCTTGTCTTGTGTTGTCCTGCTGGTCAAGAGATGGTTCAGTGACCTTGACTTGTGTTGTTCTGCTGGTCAAGAGACAGTTCAGTGACCTTGTGTTGTCTTGCAGGTAAAGATCATCGACATGCAGCGGCACGAGATCCGGCGATTACGGCAAGACATGCAGGACCTGGAAAAGAGTGGAGGATCTCGGCCACCTTCTGGTCCCGCGCTTCCACCCATGCAACCCGTCATGTAGCATCTTCAGCATTTGTCACCATAGCAACAACACAACTCTGAGAAATCAACTTCTTTTTTTGCCCTCAAAATCTTTTGAACCTCTCTGACTGTCAGCCATGGCTGTGTACTGAAGCAGTGATGGACATGTGGTTTTTTTTTTTATTTTATTTATAGGCCTTTTGTGCATGAGGCTAAAAGTTTGACACATCAGCTATGCTTCCATCCTCAATGGCCTCGAGGACAACAGAAATGACACTGATTAAAACCATTCCTCCTAAAATGCTGTAAGTTTCTGCCCTTTTTTTCTTTTTCTTTTTTCTGTTTTAATGTTTCTCTTCAAAACTTTCAAAACAGAAAGGTAAGATTTTTGGCATAATATGGTCCTTTTAAAAAAAAAATCACTGCAAGACAGATAGTAGTAATGAGATGCGAGAACTTGCATGAGAACTGCTAAATTATTGAAAGTAAGATCATTATATTCACTTCAACAGACTACAGTCAATACCAGCAGCTGACTTGCTCAAAATGCTCTTCATTCCAGTCTAAAATGGTACCAAAAAATATTGCAAATTATGGATTTTGCTTTAAAATGCCTGGTTGATTTTATATCAAATAATGGGGGTGTTCCCCTTCATACCACTGACCTGACAGACATGACACAGGCTTGCAACACTCGAAGACAAAGAGGCTGAGATGTGTGAAAGGCAGGCTGTGATACTTGACAGTATTTTGTATATCCAATTTTTAAGGTTGACACTTGTAAAACTAACTTCTAAATTTGATATAAAATCAGTCAGCCATCCTGAAGTGAATGCTCAGGCTCATGTTTTCATCTCTTCTACTTGTTGGGAAAAAGTTGCAAGTAAATTTGGTGGAGTTTTTGTACCTTGTAGTTATTCATCTGCCAGATGTTGGTTACTGTAGGCAATATGGGTCTTTGTCGTGCTCATGACAACTTTTGAGGACCAATTAACTCCCTTTGTTGAAAGTAGGACTGCATATAATTAGACTTTCCGGTTCCTTTACAAATGATGACATCCAGCTAAAGTGGTGTGAAAAGAAGAGCAGTCAGTTAAGTTTGTGCATGTAGTCTGTCCTCTTCATTTCATTTCCTGGGAGATGTAATCTGAAAGCAGGATCTGCAAATCTGTCTGGGAGCCATTCCTCTCACTGGTGTCCTGTTTTCACTGTTGTTGGCTTGGCCACCAAGCAGCCAGAGCAAGCAAAGTGTTTGACAGAAAAAGCAGTCAGACACCAACAAAGCACCTTGTCCATTGTGCCAGCCTAGGTTTCCTGTAGCCAGTCAAAGCAGCAGACTCATGTCATGCATTTGTGACATGGGCTGGTAAAATTGTGTGCATTATCTGTCAAGTCAAGTGTCTTATTGGGAGGTTTGTTGTGCGCCCTACTTATAAGAGTAATGTAACCTTCAACCTAATGAAGTCAGTTACTCAACAGCATACCAAAAATTGCAGGCATTTTGTTTCAGGAAGGAACTTTGTTTATGGGGTGACTTGCTTTTTTTAAATTAAAAACAGTTAGTTATTCAATAATTCATAGATGTACATGCAAGTAAACAATTCAGAACCACAAACACACATCTTGTTTTTGTGATACAACTTTGGGTATAATATATGGAAGTGGCTCTGAAGTTAACGCTTTGTGTTAAAAAACAACTGTGATACGTAACTGTTGCATGATGAGTGTTTTTTTTGTTGTTGTTCTGTTTTTGGTGGAACTCTGTTTTCAGGGTGCTGTCAGAAAAACATGTTGTCCTTTGGGTGGTAATATCATTTTCATGGGAGTTTCTCTCACACCAGAAGTGGGAGAGAGAGAGGGAAGGGGGGTAATTGCATTTAGCACCATCATTATCACTTAATTTGATCCAATCATGTGGAAATTTTAAGCTGATGGTTTTGTGGAGCATTTGTTTCTGAAAATGTTATTGTGACCCTACTTTGTTTCTGCATGCACTTGAAGTTACAGCCAACAATTGTGAAGCATTTTTGAACACATTACATTTTCAATGCAGCACAGAAGAAGTAAAAAAAAGAAGGCAATTTTCTTGTGAAACAAAGAATTTTCTTTCTACCCCATAACCTTTTGTGAATCTTCAACCATCATTTGTACAGCTGCTGTGCTCTCCTCCTGATACTGTGTTGTACATAAATGATTTTTTAAATGAAGATATTGAAGAATAAATTGAGTATATAAACTGTTTACACTCTCACTTCTTTGCTGTGGTGTGGATGGACTTTTGTACGAGAGCTTGGCATAGCAGTTTACCACTTCCTGGTGTGTGATATGGTGCGGATTGACCATTGTATGGGTGGTTGGTATAGCAGTTTATCATTTCCTGGCGTGTGGTATGGTGTGGACTGCCTGTTGTATTGAGGAATTGGTATTGCTGTTTATCATTTCTTGGTGTGCAGTATTGTGTGGAGTGCCTGTTGTACTGAGGGCTTGGTATAGCAGTTTATCATTTCCTGGTGTGTGGCATGGTGTGGACTGCCTGATGTATTGAGAAATTGGTATAGCAGTTTACCATTTCCTGATGCTGGCTTTGTCCATTTATATTTTGTTTCTGAACTTTTCATCTTCATCCATATTGTCTTGAACTATTTTCATACCTACTTACTGCTTCTTTTTTTGTTTTTCCTTTTGAACCCATTAATTTCAGTATAACATAAAACCTGTTTGCTCTCATTATCTACACATCAATTCCACCATCTAACAAAATAATTCTTTCAACACACAAATGACAGTCAAAATGACATGGGATAAGACCAAGAGGACTGAGCGATAAAAACAAACACTTCACCACACAGTGTTTTCATTTTTTATTATGCACCTTGCTTTAGGGACATAAAGTTCTGTAACAAAGTGTAAAAACATACATATTTGTTTCTCAGTGTGACTACAACAAACATCAACATAAATAACAATGCAACACTCCAGGAAGTGATTCTATGCTTGATGACAAGGGTTGCAATCTTAGTGGTCAATGGTGTCATGGGTGTTTATTCCTTTCAGCCCCTCCTGGGGCGTAGCGTTCACTACACAGCAATCTAATGAAAGCAGTCGCCACGGCTTCAAGTGCTACGTCAGGCATGGTGAAGGACCCTTTAACTACTCCCACGGACACTGGTGCATATCTGTCAAAAATCAGCTGTTCTTTGTTTATTCACAGCATGCACTAAAATCAGTGTGCACGCTAAATAGACTATCCCCAACCTCTGGTGTCAGGGAACACACAGCTACCACACAAAAGTACCGAACAACTGGTAGCATAGGCATGGCTGCCCCTGAACAGGGTTTTGCACAGGATCTTTACTTCAAAATTCTAAAATTCTTCCCAAACCAAGATGATTTTTTCCAGGAAAACGTACTGCTCAGTTACACAAACAGTTTAACGTGAATGTATTTTTCTCTCATCATCCATCATCTGGCCTCCCATTTTTATCTGAAACCTCCTTCTGCAGATTATCAGTTGACCTTTGTCTTGAAGTTTTCCCAAAGCTTTCCAGGTGTGGTGAAAGGCACCTCAGTTTTTCCAAACTTTCCTCTTTTTTTTAAGACTGTACAAACCTGGTGACTTTGTCTACTCCTACAGAGAAAAAATTGGGCCAGCACAGTGCTGGAAAAATGGTAAAGTTCCAGGAACCAATACACAAGCAGCAACTGCCTCTAATGGGTTTCAAGATAACATTCTTGCCTCCAAACTTCACCCAGTGACTTTCTACATTACTCTGCACACCTAATGTACACTACCAAGCAATCTTTGAAGCTTAAGACCATCGCAACCCAGTCGAGAGATCATGTAAGCAACCAAAAGCATCTGCACAGATTATGCACATAGGAAACCTGGCACTGAGCATGATGTTCTCTCAGAACATAAACAGATATGAAAAACAGAACAAATCTTAAAACCTCTGACAGCCACATTCTCCCACATCAACAACAATCATCAACAAAAAGTCCAAAAAAATGTCAAAGTAAGGGCCGCAACTCCCGCCAGGGCCCGGAGTAGTGTCCCTTGGTTGCCTCACAAGAGGAAAGGAATGATGGAGGCTCGGCGACGGGGGTAGTCCTTGAACTCCTTGAGGTAGTTGCGGTGCTTGGCTTTGGCCCACACAGCCATCTGGTAGAAGCCAGCCAGAGTGAAGAGACCAGCTGCAACAGAGAAACGACCACTGCAGGGTTCCGCACTGTGCTCTCAGCCCCGCCTCCTTCCTCACACGCTTGCAACTTCACCACCAGCAGGTACTGTGTTGATTGGCGGAAATCGCAATGATTCGAGTCAGATTCAGCATTCAAATGATTGTACTCAGAAAGGACTGGGACACGATTGTCAGGGCGCAGCCCACTCACCTGGCAAGTACTGGGTCATGATTGTCAGGGTGCAGTCCACTCACTTGGCAAGCACTGGGTCACAATTGTCAGGGTGCAGCCCACTCATTTGGCAAGCACTGGGTCATGATTGTCAGGGTGCAGCCCACTCATTTGGCAAGCACTGGGTCATGATTGTCAGGGTGCAGCCCACTCATTTGGCAAGCACTGGGTCATGATTGTCAGGGTGCAGTCCACTCACTTGGCAAGTACTGGGTCACAATTGTCAGGGTGCAGCCCACTCATTTGGCAAGCACTGGGTCACGATTGTCAGGGTGCAGCCCACTCATTTGGCAAGCACTGGGTCAGATTGTCAGGGTGCAGCCCACTCATTTGGCAAGCACTGGGTCAGATTGTCAGGGTGCAGCCCACTCATTTGGCAAGCACTGGGTCAGATTGTCAGGGTGCAGCCCACTCATTTGGCAAGCACTGGGTCATGATTGTCAGGGTGCAGCCCACTCATTTGGCAAGCACTGGGTCATGATTGTCAGGGTGCAGCCCACTCACCTGGCAAACACCGGGTCATGATTGTCAGGGTGCAGCCCATTCACCTGGCAAGCACTGCATCATGATTGTCAGGGTGCAGCTCACTCACCTGGCAAGCACTGCATCATGATTGTCAGGGTGCAGCTCACTCACCTGGCAAGCACCAGGTCATGATTGTCAGGGCGCAGCCCATTCACCTGGTCATGACTGTGAAGGCCAGCCTTATTGGATTGCAGCTAATATCTCACATCGTCAGTGAATGCAAACCATCATTCAGTTTGAAGGTTTTGTTTGGAAACCATCAGCTTTTTTGCAGTGTTGTCATGCCTTAGCTCGTGACAAAAACACGGCTGCCATTTTTGTAGGTCTTTTTCAGGGAGAATATTAACTGGCAAGCACTGAGCCATGTCTGTGAAGGTGCTGGGTGCTGCACATTCACCTGGCCAGTACTGGCTCATGGCCATGAAGGTGTCAAGGGCAGCACGTTCACCTGGCCAGCACTGGCTCATGGCCATGAAGGTGTCAAGGGCAGCACATTCACCTGGCCAGCACTGGCTCATGACCATGAAGGTGTCAAGGGCAGCACGTTCACCTGGCCAGCACTGGCTCATGGCCATGAAGGTGTCAAGGGCAGCACGTTCACCTGGCCAGCACTGGCTCATGGCCATGAAGGTGTCAAGGGCAGCACGTTCACCTGGCCAGCACTGGCTCATGGCCATGAAGGTGTCAAGGGCAGCACGTTCACCTGGCCAGCACTGGCTCATGGCCATGAAGGTGTCAAGGGCAGCACGTTCACCTGGCCAGCACTGGCTCATGGCCATGAAGGTGTCAAGGGCAGCACGTTCACCTGGCCAGCACTGGCTCATGGCCATGAAGGTGTCAAGGGCAGCACATTCACCTGGCCAGCACTGGCTCATGGCCATGAAGGTGTCAAGGGCAGCACATTCACCTGGCCAGCACTGGCTCATGGCCATGAAGGTGTCAAGGGCAGCACATTCACCTGGCCAGCACTGGCTCATGGCCATGAAGTTGTCAAGGGCAGCACATTCACCTGGCCAGCACTGGCTCATGGCCATGAAGTTGTCAAGGGCAGCACATTCACCTGGCCAGCACTGGCTCATGGCCATGAAGGTGTCAAGGGCAGCACATTCACCTGGCCAGCACTGGCTCATGGCCATGAAGGTGACAAGGGCAGCACATTCACCTGGCCAGCACTGGCTCATCACCATAAGTTGTAAAGGGCAGCACATTCACCTGGCAAGCACTATGTCCGTGAAGATGTCAGGATGCAGCACACTCACCCCGCAAGCACTGAGTTACAACTGTCCAGGTGTCAGGGACAGCATCTTTATCTGGCAAGCAGTCACAACTGGGAAGGTGTTAGAGACAGCCCACTCACCTGGCAGGCTCTGGGTCATGATTGTGAAGGTGTAAGGGTGCAGCCCATTCACCCATAAAGCCACTCACCTGGCAAGCACTAGGTCATGATTGTCAGGGTGCAGCCCACTCACCCAGAAAGCACTGGGTCATGATTGTCAGGGTGCAGCCCACTCACCTTGCAAGCACTGGGTCCTGACTGTCAGGGTGCAGCCCACTCACCCCGAAAGCACTGGGTCCTGACTGTCAGGGTGCAGCCCACTCACCCCGAAAGCACTGGGCCATGATTATCAGGGTGCAGCTCACTCACCTGGCAAGCACTGGGTCATGACTGTGAAGGACACCCAGGCCATGGCCTCATAGGAGTAGTTGGGGCAGGAGACCAGACCAAAGAGCCAGGTGAAGGGGTTGGCCGTGGAGTAGGGGATCTTGCGCACCTTGCTTCCTGCAACAGCAAGCCCATCGGGGTCAGTTGCTGGCAGCCTCTTGGTTTTTGTTGTTGTTGTTGTTGTTGTTTTGGGGGGGGGGGGGGGGGGGGGGGGGGGGGGGGGCAAATCAGGAAGCCACCATTTGCAAGAACTGGAAGGATTTTTTGCATCATGGTATTTTTGTGTCAAAAATAAAATCAGGCGTAAATGGGTGTTAACTCTTTCATCCCTGAAAACCGCTACAGCGGTTAAGAGAATCTTTCCCTTCATTCCTGAGAACCGCTAGAGAGGGGCAGGCATAAACACTCCCTTCCTTCCGGCCGGCCGCTGCAGCGGTTCTGCCTTTGAAATCCATGCCTATCTGTCACATGGTCAGCAGGTCAGTTCCCCCTGGCCAGTGTAACGGGACCTGGGGAATGTTTTGATAAGCCGCACAATGCTTTGATTAGCCGTGCCTGGCCACTGCCAGAGTGTGGGAAAGTGTCCAGTGCACAAAATTTGTCCATTTCTAGGGATGGGGTTAGGTTATTCTGTACAGTTGGAAAGATGGCGGCTGATGAGTACAACAACAGTGATCAGTTCTCTGACGATGATGTTTATGACAATCTGGGCGAAAATTATTTTGATCTGTTTGAACTGACAGAAGAGGAGAGAGCAGAGCTTGCAAATGCATTTAAAGATGATAGTGAGAGTGGTGATGAATTGGATAATGAAAACCTGCCATTGTTTTTTACTCAGCTACGTTTTGAGTGGACAGGTGGGGACACTGCTGTGACACGAGACATACCTCTGATGTCCAGTGCAGATGTGTACATAGATATAGTAAATATAGTTGTACAGAGTTTCGGTGCAAACATTGTGTATATATATGATAGAGACGGCGCATGGATTACACTAAAATGAAACAATCATACTGTGAACTCGTACTTCCTACTCTTGTGCAAACCGTCACCTTTTCATCACCATTTCAAGGACACAGACAATGTGACAAACGGAATTTCTGGAGACAGTTTCTATGTGAATGTTATCTGGGACATCAGACTGTAAGTAGGGAGCATGTTCCATTTCTCTTGGCATGTTCTGTGGGCCTGCAAAACGTTGGTTTCGTCTGTTTGTCTTAAAAAAGGTATGTCACCTTTATTTGCACCTGTGTGTCACCCTCCTGGTGACAGTGACTCTGAAAGTGTGACCATTGCCTTCTGACTTCATTTACCTACACAGCGATACATAGGTTGCCATGGTTTTACTAAGAGCTTGCAGACACAGATGACTCAAACCCACATACCCTCTTTCATACATTTTTTCCTTATGAAAACCCAGGAATGAAAGGACTGTTGTGTACATAGGAACATAGGAATAAGGGGAAGTAATGCCAAATACGAAACAGGGATGAAAGAGTTAAGTGAGGCAAGAACTGCAAGGAATAGAATTGGTCTACATACTACTTCCTGCTTGAACTTCTGATACAGTTGAGATCAGGCCAGCAACCAAAGTTGATGTGAATGGGTCTTAAAGGAATTTATCCCAAAGCGAGTCTGAAAGATTAAAAAAGTCACTGACAAACAACTTGTGCTGAAGTCACTGGCACACAGCTAGTGAAGATGCACGTAACACAGGTACACACAGCCACCTACCTGCAGGTCTCAGGTTACGCAGAGCAATGTGGATGGACAGGTTTCCCAGCTCAGCAAACTGCACACACACACACACACACACACACACACACACACACACACACACACACACACACACACACACACCGTTCACACACAAACACATGCACACACACACACACACACACACACACACACACACACACACACACAATGTATTTTGGAAAAAATACCTCATGAAGAAATTCAAAATAAAAAGGTTTGGAGGGTGTGTGTAGGGGTGGGGTGGGGGGGGGGGGGGTGTGTGTGTGGAGAGAGAAGGAAGAAGATGGGGATGAAAAAGGCATGCAGCAAATCATTGGCAGGCAGTATTCTAGCAAGCAAGGAAACAAACAACAGCTTATCACTGCATCACTGCAGTCAGGTTTCTGAGCAAATCACAGCTCTTACTTTAAGTTCACAGCTTCAGTCTTACACAAAAACACAAACATGTATGATTTACCTTGCTTCCATCAGTCAAACAAGAGGTTCTGAGCAAATCACAGCTCTTACATTAACTTCACAGCTTCACTCTTACATAAAACCACAAACATGTATATATATATATATATCTACACTATATAAAAATAACAGCAAATATAAAACAGAAAACATCAGCACAGATCACACTAAACAAGTGGACACTGACAATAACACAGAAAACGGTAACAGAAAACGGAGACACAGCCATCCTGCACAAGTGGACACTGACATGATATGAGAGTCGGTGGTGCAGAGCAAGAGAACTCGCTTAGGAAAGCCAAAGTTAAGCACGATCAAGCATGGTCACTGAATGGATGGGCAACCATTACATGCTAGGCTTTGCCCTCACCCTGAAATTTCCCCCCAAGTCACATTTTGTGCAGACTCTACAAAAAGTCCTCTGGATGAGACTATAAACTGAGGTCCCCCAATGTGTACACGCATACAAAAAGATCACATAGGCCCACGTCAGAGTTTGGTGGATTATGGAAAGACCGATATAACCCAGCATGCGCTAACAGTGTCATAGTCTTCAGAATGTAAAACTGGACACTATATGGAAGAAGACACTTGTGTAAAAGAAGGCTGAGAAACACATAACAAATGTCTACTTACAGCAAATGCAGCCAGTCCTCCATACACCTGTAGATCTCCATATGCTGAAAAAGAAACCAGCCTCCCATGATGAGACAGTGCAAGCTTTGATTTTTATCAAAAATACCAAAAGGATCTATTTTAACTCTGTGTGTGAGCATGTGCGTGTGTGTTTGTGTATGTTTATGAGCATCTGCATATGCATACCTGCATATGCAAAAGAGATTGAAGGATACTTTTGTGATGTTTTGCGTATAGTGCTTCTAGCCTCATACATTTATAATAACAGATGATTTACGGTGCTCCATCTCATAACTTTCCAATGGGATAGCAAAGCGTTAGAAGACCTGCATAATCTGTAAATATAAATTTGTTTGCTTTAATGGTTTGTTTAAAAAAAAATGTATTAAACATTTGTGTGTTTTTTAAAGGGTATGCATAGGCATATGGAATATCTTATTGTTAAATTGCTACTGTATGTTAATTTAATCAAAATGTACTAATTAAGTTATTCTGTGGAAGCTGTTTTATGGCTTGTCTATTGTTCCTTTACTATTGTCGCATTCCCTACTTGTTTACTGTCGAGTAAAATGCAGTTGCATTTTAACTGAATTATTATATTTATATGATTTTATTTGTTTAACAGCATCACAACATGGACGTCAGTTCTTTTTCTATCCCAAGTTTGGCTATCTGTGAGCTTTTCTGTCTCTTTAATACTGAAGTAACAATCTGATGGTAAGATCCAATTATTGTTAAAAACAACAAAAGAAAGAGGAAAAACCATAAAACATGGCTGGGAAGGAAGAAAGAGGCAAGCAAGCAACCAACCTGGTGGTGTGTACAGGGGGTGGTTGATGAAGTAAGCCACAAAAGCTGTGAAGCCCCAGTAGTAAGCACTGTTCTGTAAACCACACAGAGAACAATCATGAGAACAAAGCCCCAGTAGTAAGCATTGTTCTGTAAACCACACAGAGAACAATCATGAGAACAAAGCCCCAGTAGTAAGCATTGTTCTGTAAAGCACACAGAGAACAATCATGAGGACAAAGCTCCAGTAGTAAGCATTGTTCTGTAAACCACACAGAGAACAATCATGAGAACAAAGCTCCAGTAGTAAACACTGTTCTGTAATGCACACAGAGAACAAAGCTCCAGGAGTTAGCATTGTTCTGTAAACCACACAAAGAACAATCATGAGAACAAAGCTCCAGTAAAGCACACAGAGAACAAAGCTCCAGGAGTAAACATTGTTCTGCAGACCACACATAGAACAATCATGAGAACAAAGCTCCAGGAGTAAGCACTGTTCCCCCTAAAAGCACACAGAGAACAAAGCTCCAGGAGTAAGCATTGTTCTGTAAACCACACAGTGAACAATCATGAGCACAAAGCTCCAGTAGTAAACACTGTTCTGTAAAGCACACAGAGAACAAAGCTCCAGGAGTTAGCATTGTTCTGTAAACCACACAAAGAACAATCATGAGAACAAAGCTCCAGTAAAGCACACAGAGAACAAAGCTCCAGGAGTAAACATTGTTCTGCAGACCACACAGAGAACAATCACGAGAACAAAGCTCCAGGAGTAAGCACTGTTCCCCCTAAAAGCACACAGAGAACAAAGCTCCAGGACTAAGCATTGTTCTGTAAACCACACAGAGAACAAAGCTCCAGGAGTAAGCATTGTTCTGTAAACCACACAGAGAACAATCATGAGAACAAAGCTCCAGTAAAGCACACAGAGAACAAAGCTCCAGGAGTAAGCACTGTTCTGTAAACCACACAGGGCACAAAACCTGAGAACCACCACAAGAACAAAGCCCCAGCCCCCCTGTTTTTCTGCACAAAGTGCTACTGGCCACTAATGTCCCTACACAAAGTGCTACTGGCCACTAATTTCCCTACACAAAGTGATATTGGTCACTAATGTCCCTGCACAAAGTGACACTGGTCACTAATGTCCCTACACAAAGTGATACTGACCGCTAACATCCCTGCACAAAGTGATACTGGTCACTAATGTCCCTACACAAAGTTATACTGGCCACTCACATCCCTGCACAAAGTAATACTGGCAACTAACATCCTTACACAAAGTGATACTGGTCACTAAAATCATGGTTATGCTTTCTGCAACTTTCAAAAATCAATTTGTAACAAACAGGCGAGAAGTCAATGCAAAAACTGCTCTGTCTTTAAAAAAAAAAATCCATTCCTACCAATAAAGGCCTGGTGATGTTTAAGGGGGTTTGGTACCCTTTCAGCTGTTACTGCACAGTCAAAGCTAAAACACCCCGACGTGTGGACCAAAACTCACAAACGAACACCAACTTTAATTAGACACCACAAAACATGTGGAAACTCCTTTCTCAAGCAACAGACAGATAATCCACTTGCACAAACAATGACACATGAAAAGTGTCTCATCCTCTGGTTTCAGTTGTAAGTTTTCATGTGTTGTAGAATCAAAATCAGCATTCTTTTTAACCTATTGTGTGTCTGACCCTAGTTCAGAATCCAAGCAGTCAACTTTGTTTCAATTTCTAGGAAGGGGGGGGGCAGCTACTTCATTTTTCTGCTGTCCCTTGGGAGAACCGTTTACAGTGCCAACAGATGACCTTGAAGTTGTCAGGTTAACTGTCATCACAGAGCAAGAGCTGAAACCCACCCTGAAGATGTTTGGCAGGGGCATGGTGGCATGGGAGAAGCGATGCACAAACACAGTCTCCAGCAGTCGCTTGGCATAATGGAACGTCCAACAGCCAGCTGCGATACTACAACCCAACAGCAGTGAGAATAAGTTTAAAGAAATAAATGATGATTCAGAATGCACATGAAAAATTAAAAACATTTATGCGAGAACATGAACATTCACAGCACAGGGGTTGGGGGGAATATGTATACATTTCCACACATGCACATCATAAGTACAATGAGTTAAGCACACGCTTGCGCACGCACACACACACACACACACACACACACACACACACACACACACACACACACACACACACACACACACACACACACACACACAATCACACACTGACACAGTAAGGACAAGCGAGAAAGAGAATTACAAGCAACAATGAAAGAAGTGTCTTGAGAGGATGTCTGTAATTACAAAATGCAGTACACTGGAACTCTATGAAGTTAAAACTGATGGAGTAAAACAAACAAATAAACTACATCAACTATTTGTCCTGTGCTCCCAGTTCTATTGGGGGGAAAAGCTACAAAAGAGTCCTCTTCATTTCAAATGTTTTACTTCTGCATTCAACTGGAAACCTCTCCTACTTCTCCTGCTGCATGTAACTGGAAACTAACCCCTACCAGTACCACCTTTTTGTGTTCAACTGGAAAGTTCCACTCCTACTTCTCTTATGAGACAAAATCAATGGCCCAGGAGGATTTTGTGAAAGCATGGAATGAAAGTCTACAAGCATGCCAGAATCTCAGTGAATAAGGACACCTCTAGAACTGGAAAAAACACCCCAAAAATCCACTTTTTTCTTTTTCTTTCTGAAACACTCAAAAAGCAAAATCTCCCTGGTCTAACAGGGTCCTGCACCGCTTCTCTTCAAACATGAACATTTTCACTAAATGTCAATTAATAAAATCCATGTGAAATCAAAGTCAGTCATACTTCTAACCACACACACTTGAGTTTCATTTTTTGTTTGCTTCATTTCTTTTTGTTCTTGTAGTTATTGTCAATTTCATGGTGGCTGTGATGGGCGGATTATTTCAATTTCACATCTTTCAATTTAAGTGTCAAACAACACTGAGTGTTTTCACTGCCAGTGGCACTGGTCCCCAACTCGTGGTGGGGCTCCCACAACTTACTGGACCACATCAGCATAGGGCAGTTTGGCTGCCCCCTCTCCGTAGATGATGGCTGGTCGGAAGTAGAACACCAGGTAGATCGCCAGTGGGCCCGCATATTCTGTCAGAAACACCTGCGGCAAATAATAACAAGCTATACAACTGTGTAGCATTATATCTTCACTAATAACAAATGTATTTATTGTGAGTGATAACAAAGTATTTTCATTTTTGTTTCAGTTCCAGGCAGTTGGGGAATCTTTCCTACCAGCTCCTCCTTCTTGACTTACCATGGTGAGATGAAGGAGCTCACTCAGCGGGGAATAGCATTATAGAAAATGTATGTATTATTATTATTTATTATTAATGCTTTTGTGCTCAAAATTTGGGAGTTCTCCACTTTCCTTCAACGTTTACCTAGAGACTGCCACTACAATGTCTTCTTAATTCACCTGGCAACTTCCGCCACCAAACAACATGGCAGACACTCAATCTGGTTTGCTAGCCACACTAAACAACTGCACAGTACTGCTAAGGTGGGATCAATGCACAGCCACTGCTCGCTCTGTTTGAAACTTGGCAACTCCTGGTGACACCACATCAATTAAAAAAATGGATGGAAAATTCATACTGTGGTCCATCCAACTTGTGGGCCCAAGTCTTTGAAGTAGAGACGGCTGCCGTTCTTCAACCCCAAGGATTCTAGCGTCTCCTCATCCTTCAGCATCTTGCCTCCTGGAATCACAGATGCTGCATTTAAACAAAACACACAGAAAAGAAGAATAAAAAAAGAAGAAGAGCAAAACACAAACAAACAAGAAAGAAAGAAAAAGACCCTGCTGACTGACATTCAAAATGAGGAATTGTAACTGTTATTATGAATATTACAAAAACTGCCCTCTGGTTTTTAAAATGGGTCTGGGTCAGTGGGAAGCAATGCAAACAAGCACAGTTCAAAAGGCATTACCAGCATGAAGAGCTTCAAAGACATGGCTCAGCATCATCTGAGAAATGCCATCATTACATTTTTAGCCAAGGCAAGAACCAAGACACATGTCTCTTAAGGCATAGCCAACTTAATCATGCAAGCTACCTGAAAACATAGTACACGTGGACTTACTTTCATCTGCGTGCTTCATTTGGTGGTTCTATGAATACTTCTACAAAAGAAGTACTTCTGGAGGTTGGGGGGGGGGGGGGGGGGGGGGGGGGGGGGGGGGGGGGGGGGGGGGGGGGCAGATATGAGCTCCTGAAGGCACAGCCATATTTGTTCACTCTTCAACAATGAAGTGCACATGTGGACACATGTGGACCTTGTTTCTGACACCACCAATTCAGACTGCTGGACACAAAATGGCATCAACCACATCCATGTTTTTTGCCACTTTCAAACCAAAAAAATTATTACTTTCAATATTAATCCTTCAGACACCATTGCAATCTTGAAATTTTCTATATGATCTACAGACCAGTGCAGGTCAATCATTTGTTTCAAGTCTTCTCATTAACGATAATAACGGGAGATTTCTAGAGCAGATCTACTCTTTGGAAGTACAAAGCACCTTACAATGAACAATGTAACACAACACCTGGAGAAAAGATAAATAAATAAACGTAGTTCATAAATGGTACCCCAGGTAACATTCTGGAGTAGGATGCCAAAAGGAAACCAGGCTGAACATGAAAAATACACGCGTTAATTATCCATTAACCCATTTGGCCCCAGACCAGCTGCTGCCCTTTTGCTATGAAATCCTATGTGAAGGGGAGTAACTGTGTCAAATGATCCCGGTATACAACTTTAAAAATCAATACTAAACACCAAACAAAAGTTTCAGCTCACTTCATATTTTTTCCCAGTTTGTGAATACAGTGTGCTTGTGTATCCAACCAGTTTTGATTTTTTTCACTCAAAAATAAAAGTATAAAAAACAAAAATCCCCAAGTCAGAAATGTCTGCATCTGAATGTCAGGTTTTGGGGTACCTACGGGGTAACTGACTTTGCAAAATTTCCAGTTTGAATCTCCAAAGATAAAGCTCTGTGAGTTTGTTAGGGTGCCCATGGTAAGTGACTGAGCTAAATTTGCAGTTCAAATCTCAAAGGATGAAGCTCTGATGCCATTGCTAACAGTAGGGCTTTTGTTTATTTTCCTGCATCTATTGCGTGTCCATCTTGCAACTCTGAAAATTCACAGCGTCTCTCAAACTCCATTGAACTTCGAACAATGGACATCACCAGAAGTAGTAAACAACAGTGGAAACGAGGCTACAAGTCTCACGAGAATTCTGTTACTATTTGCATAAGCCGGGACGCTAGTATGGAGTGTCTGCTAGCCAGCCGCTACTGGGTGGTCTAGGGTTGCATGGTAAGGCAAAAGAGCGGGCAGTGACGGGTGGTCTGGGGCCAAGTGGGTAAATGACCAAATAAAGACTTACTGGAGTCTGTCTTGAAAGACTGCCGATCTGGGTAATATTTGGGTTCTGAAATTAAAAAGAAACAGAAGCAGAGACATGCAGTGAGGTAAACTTTTCAGCCCTGATTTTTTACTTTTAACATGCTTTTGTTTCGAGGTAGTCTTGGCACATCAGTTTGAATAAACATAAAAAACTAAAGCAGCCATGATTTCTCAAAAGGGATTATTCAACAGGTAACTTACAAACAACAAGCACTTTATTATAATACCAGCAAGAGAATTTAGAACACTAGTGACCGTTTTGGTGTTCCTTATTCATTCCTCTCTTATCTACAAACACAGTAATACTGACATTGTAAAAGAGAATGCCACAACTACGAAAACAAAATGTCCACTTGTTACGCCCTACACACAAGCATACACACACATCCATTCATGCATACACCCCCCCCCCCCCCCCCCAAAGAAACAACAACAACAAAAACACCACAACAATACCTAATTTCTGGAGTATAATTAACACAAATCACTCTTGCATAAAACAAATGTGAGGTACATCCCCACTCCCACTGCTGTATATGAAGTGCACTCACTTTCTTTACACAAAGCCTTCTTGACATCACGAATGGTGGATTTGGGTTGAAGCTGAAAGTAAAAAAACAGGATCAATCAAATAAATGTGAGAGCAAAAAACAAATGTGACAATTCAGTTAAAAATGCAAGCTACAAAGCAGCTAGCTCACAAGTTCAACTGTGCCTCTGTTGTACATGTACACAGGTCAACATCATTATCACAATTAACATTTTTGTTGGACTATCTTATTGTCAAACTGAACATCCACACATCCTCTTCTTGGCTAAGCCCATGGTACTGTTCTACTCAATTACATACAATCATCATCATCTCAAAAGCACAAATTGCAATGATGAACATCGGGAAGTAATTTACACAACTAAATTATTTACGAATACACTTGTAAACATTACAATTATATGAATCTATACCGGCTAGTAGTAGGCCTGCTGCTCAAAAGATTGAGCTGGATTTCTTGAATTTCGGTTTGCCACACTCTTATCCACTAGTAGTATCAGCTTTATTTCAGATTAGTTCAATCCTTTGCACCAGCCAAATTATAAAATTAACAGCAGTATCGTTAAACCATTTAACAAATCTGTTTTGGGGAATCATTTACGTTTCTTCAGAATTTTTAAAATTAAATTTGGTTATGCCTCAGACCATCTTCATCTTATTTTTTCCTCACGTAGAAAAGTTTAATTTGAGCTCTTCAGGTGCACTCATGTTCATTTGCTCTTAGTCTTTACCAAAGAAGAGCAAAAAAAGGCCAGCAGTTGGCTTGTGATTATTATCTGATGCTTCTGCCAAATAATATGTGTACATTTTGTTTGCTTGTGTGTGTGTGTGTATATATGGGTATTTGTGCATTGTATGTTTTTCTTTAAGTTGTAAAGTGCTTTGACTTTGACTAGTTTGAGTCTCCAAAAGCGCTCTATAAATTTCCTATTATTAGGATTATTAATAATAATATTATCATAATTATGACATATTTCAGCATTGTTTGTGTCACTTGTACAGACTGCTGGGAACAAAATCGCAGCACTCACAGTCATGTTTTGTGACAATATTCAAAATGTTAGTTTTTTTTCTTCTTCTTTTTTAACAAACACTGAAACAGAGCCACAAGTGAATGAGACTGAGAAGGGATGTGGGCAGGTGGGGGGAATAAAACAAAAACACAGCTGCTGTGTCTATTTTTTATTCCATTCCTATCAATAAAGAGTGTGGTGCTTCTTCACAGTTTCCATTCCCCTTTCAGTTTAACCACCCAACCATACCACCTCCATACAACCGTATTATACAGAGTACCAAAAATGTGTTCTTACATCACCAAGAGAAGTGATGAGCTCTCCATTCCGTGCATGCACAATTTGAATCTGCACACAAGCAAAACACTTGGCTGATCTATACAATATGGCATAGTTTCAATACAAAAAATAACAACAGGTACAGCATCTAAATCAAATGAGTAAATCTTTAAAAAAACTATTTAAACCTCCCTGACTGCTGCAAAGCATTACTTAAAACTGATGATGAAATTAAAAAAGCTAGAAAAGTCACACAACTAATACTAACTCATTTTTACAAACCAGTAAGCGCAAATTACAACATTTACAGTAAAAAGATATTTTCAGTATCACTTCTCCCTCAGTATTATGCCAACAAAAAAGAACCAAAAAAAGTTATATTTTATAATCAAAGAAATTTCATAGAACAGACAAACAGACTGTTCTTATAATCTTAGTAACTGGAAGTAAGTAAGTTGGTGTTTTACGCCCAGTCAGCCGGTTAATAACTGGAAATGTAGATACATGTTACACTTTTTTTTACAGTAATTTCATAAGTGTAATTTGTGAAAACAACATAAGCAGCCAGATGGGTTTGGAACATGTCAAATCCTCAACAGTGGATCACAGTCCTGCAGCCCATTATGCCAACAGGCCATTCATCCTTGTTACTGTGTTAATCAACATTGTACAGGTGCTTGATTATACTTGGTTCCTTAAGTTCAACTATGCACACAACAGTTTGGTGGCACACTAAGTGAGAAACTGGAACACAAGTAAGTAAATTGGTGTTTTACGCCCAGTCAACCAGTGCGGTTATATCAGGGCGATACTGGAACACAAAAATGTGGCATGAACTACAGTGAGTATGACGAACTGCATCTTTTTCTTTTTTCTTTTTTCCCCCTGCGGGTGGGGATCTTTTCAAAATTTCAGACAATTCAGTTTTCTTGAGCAGCACCAACAGTCTACCACTGAATCAGTGAATAAAACAAGTCAGGGGCCATTGTTCCATGGTTAGCATGCTGTGCTGGTAATCCAGTGAAAGGGATAACCACAGATTTGCCTACCAGTCAAGACAGGATGAAGAGAATTTTTATTTTATTTCTTCCAAGTCAACACTTGCGCAGACTCGTCAAGTGTCAACTGTCTCAGTGCCTGTTGCGGCTTTGTGTGCACAGGGCAAGCATTTTATGACTGGTGAACATGTTAAGTAAGTGAACATGGTGCTTAACGTCCACAGAAACCACAACTGGAACAAGGCTTATTCAAGTTATTGCGGACGGGGAGGTGGGGGTAAGGGGGGATGATGTGGGGCTTAATAATGTCCTCGGATGTCGAGCTGACATATTAGGGGAAAACTGTAATAAAAAGGGACAGAGCTCAAGAGCTGTGTGAAAGTCGAGGTGGACGTCCTGGGCTCCCGTCCCTAACAAACCTACGGTTTCTGTGGACGTTAAGCAACACTTCAACCAAATGGGGAAGGGGGTATGGAGGTGATGATGATGATGAAGTAGAGCTTCGTGTTCTCGGATGTCAGCTGACATATTAGTGACAAATTATGACCAATGCCGAAGCACGGTTCGATGTTGCTTTACGTCCACAGAAACAGTAACACGGCGTAAAGCTCATTAGGACGGAAAGCCCAGGACGGCCACCTCGACTCTCACACAGCTCCTGAACTCTGCTGGGGTATGGAGGTGTCCACTTATACTAGTTATAAATATGAGGGAGTCTAAAAGCCGGTGGTGTGGAAAACACACAGACACCGCATGTATGTTTCAAATTAATCAAAATGACTATGGGCACTCCAAATGAAAAAAAGAAGTCATGACATGTGACCACCGTGCATGGTGCACTTTGCCCTGATCACCCGATTCCAAGTTAAAACTCGATAATATGAAAACCCGAGCATGTTCAATCGTTCACTGCCACTGCAAAAAAATACTTGCAAAGGAAATTTACTGAGGACCCCTCTCAGTGATGCTGTTAATGGAAAAATTCACTGCATTACATCTAAGTGCACCGCGAGAAAACAAACCGCATGAGTTTACCTCCATCTTGGAAACGGGGAAGGGACGTAACTTGGTAACTAGCACTAACTTACCTCCCACCAATCAGCTCAGTAAATAACTTGAATTGCAATACGAGTTGTCCCACAAAAATGTCTGACATAGCTATATCTGTAGTAAAGAATTACAAAAAAACAAAGTGCTGGAAAATGAGAATTTAACGATTACGCACACGCGCACACTGATCAATACAAGTGACACACACAATGTCACCGTGACTGAGTGACACGCATAGAAAAACTGAAGACGAACAGGCCGTTCCCCAACAGTGTTTCAAAAGCCTCTGAATTGACCCCCAGAGACCGTTTGGGTCACCTGTAACACACTAGCGAAAACGTGGTTTTCTTTGTGTGTGTGTGTGTGTGTGTGTGTGTGTGTGTGTGTGTGTGTGTGTGTGTGTGTGTGTGTGTGTGTGTGTGTGTGTGTGTGTCATGTGTGTGTGTGTGTTTAAAAAAAAATTAAGGGCATCCCGGCCGGAACGAAGCCGCCGCCGGTTAGCAATGACATGGGAATGACTGTCTGTGTGTCTCTGGGACCAAATGTCTGTGTCCATCTGTCCGTTTGTACGAATTTTGTCCAGATGACATCTTCCGAACCTCTCGATCTTTTTGTTGTTGTTGTTGTTGTTGTTCAGTGTTGTTGTTGTTGTTGTTGTGTCAGTGCAGTGTGTGTGTGTGTGTGTGTGTGTGTGTGTGTGTGTGTGTGTGTGTGTGTGTGTGTGTGTGTGTGTGTGTGTGTGTGTGTGTGTGTGTGTGTGTGTGTGTGTGTGTGTGTGTGTGTGTGTGTGTAGCCACGCGTGTTGCACCATTATGAGACTGGGTCTCGTGCAAATTTTTTTTTATTGCTTTGTCGCAATTTTCAAGGTCATGGTCATTTGAAAAACTACAACAACAACAACAACAACAACAACAACAACAACAACAACAACAACAACAACAAAAAAACGTTTCTGCTCTAATCTTCTAACCTGATGATCTTTTTGCAACCACTAACTTAAGCTGATGCCGCAACCATCATAAGCCGACATGTCAGTCCAGAAAAGATCGGACTGCTGTCTTCAAGTTAAGATTCAACATTTTAATCGGTTATTTTTCGGATTATACTTAATACCGCTAAACATTTTGTAACCAAACTTGAAATACGGATGCCTCATCAGGCGGAGCAGCCGTGTCAGGGTCAACTGAGTGATTTGCTACTGCAACGAGGGCTCATAATGCTAAAACGCACGTCGTGGGTTCATACTGACACTGACGCACACCCACTCTCGTCCACCCACCCACACATTCACTCACACACGCATCCCCGCGCATCCACAAATACACACTGTCACGCACGTTTCCATCCACACCTCAAGCCATTGGCGTTTTCATCCATACTTCAAGACACTGGTGTTTCCATCCATACCTCAAGATACTGGTGTTTCCATGCATACCTCCAGACACCGATGTTTCCATCCATACCTCAAGACACCGATGTTTCCACCCATACCTCAAGACACCGATGTTTCCATCCATACCTCAAGAGATTGGTGTTTCCATCCATACCTCAGGACACTGGTGTTTTCATCCATACCTCAAGACACTGGTGCTTCCACCCATACCTCAAGATACTGGTGTTTCCATCCATACCTCAAGACTGGTGTTTCCATCCACACCTCAACATTCTTGTGTTTTCATCCATACTTCAAGATACTGGTGTTTCCATCCATACCTCAAGACACCGATGTTTCCATCCATACCTCAAGACACCGATGTTTCCATCCATGCCTCAAGACACTGATGTTTTCATCCATACCTCAAGACCCGACAGTGGTGTTTCCATCCATCATCCAAGCCATTAATTTTGTGTGTGTGTTTTCAACCATCCTTCATGCCAGTGTTTGTGTGCGTGCGTATGTGTGTGTGGGGAGGGGGCGGGGGGGGGGGGGGGGGGCGTGTTATTATAAAGCGCCCTGCGCTCCCACCTTGTGCTGTAGATGGGCGCCCTAGAAATCCTCTTTATTATTATTATTGGTTCATTGTCACCGTCTGACTCCCAGAGTCACTGACGTCTGGCCGCGGAGATGGAGACTGGTCAGCGTCGACGACAAAAGGAGTGGTAGCCGGCATGTCTTTTCGGTGCACCTTACGCTCAAGGCCACCTGGGTTTCTGCTCCGGCGGCAGGGTACGCAGCGGACTGCATGGAGCGGTTGATCCACTCCCACTGGGAGTTTTCTTGAGGGTGGGACGGCGTCGGTGGTGCTGGGGCTAGCCGGGGTCGTCAGTTGTGTACGACGTCGGTGGTGCTGGTGGCTAGCCGGGGTCGTCGGTTGTGGTACGACGTCGGTGGTGCTGGTGGCTAGCCGGGGTCGTCAGTTGTGTACGACGTCGGTGGTGTTGGTGGCTAGCCGGGGTCGTCAGTTGTGGCACCCGGCGTCGGTGGTGTTGGTGGCTGGCCGTCATCAACTGGGTTGTCTGCTGCGGTCTGGGCCGTGGTCACTCAAACCTGCTGTGGTCTCAGGTCGCTCCGCTCATCCTGCTCGCACAGCGCCAAGTTGTAATGGTGTGGAGTGGTAGAAGGACAGGACACAGGCAGCGGAGTCAGTCAAAATGGAGACCACAGCAGGCGAACGGCAGCAATCAGGCTTGATTCTACAGCAGCAGACAACTTTCTCAGCACACCCAAAATCCTCACGCGCACGCATAGATAAGAGAACTGCGCGGGCCGCAAAGAACACACGCTATCGCTACAATGAAATCAGCCCTCTGGACCACAAAATGGCTGACTATTGTTTTTCCTTGGCCCGCACAAATACAGTTTCCTCAACAATAACTAAACTAATTAAAACATGAAGTACATCAAATACAAAAGCTACAGTTACAACCTTTTAAACCGTATAAACAAAATGTACACACATGACTTATTTAATTTACAACAAGAGTGGGAAGCGTGGCTTGCACCTATCTATAAGCAGATTCGTACAACTAAATCATAACTAACACAAAGTACAAAATATAACTGTCAATAAAACTTACATCAGAATAAAGAACACGCTCCCACGGTTAAAATGGTACATAACAATTACAATACAACGCTCTATAAGAGAAGCAAGACACACTCAAAGACTAGTACTAAAACAATCGGTGCGAACTTTCGCCTGGGGCGCGTTATTTTAGTCGCAGCAGCGCTGATAGTGATACCAAGTAGTCTATGAATATAACTTAGCTTCTACAGTACACAATACTCAATAAGTTAATTTCAACCCAAAATAAACACTAAACATGAAGTCAGCTAAGCAAAATACTATACGACAAAGCATTGATCGATACAGAATTACTTTCATCGAGTCAAAACAACGATTCACTACTATTCACTAGTACTACACAGAAAATGCGCCATGCAGACGACGGCTATAAAAAGAACTTGGACCTAGAGAGGAATCGACAACTGATTAAGCTCGATACTGCGTCTAAATAAGATCTAAATAAACATTCTAAGATGCCAAATTATATTCCACATGACTTAGTGCATAAAAAGGACTAGGTGAACAAAGAGTAGGTAAACAAACAAGCGGTCAAAATATTAAGGGAGTAAACAGATTTGAAAATGGCGCGCACCGGCGGCTATTGCCGGTCGGCTGTGAGAAGGCCATGTGGCGTTACGCAACACCGCAGCGCTTCAAAACAAAAGCGTCGTCTGCTCCGGTTCCCGGGTTACTAACAGTACAGTAATGAAATTGCATGGATCTGATAACCGGGGCGGGATTATTGTAAAAACGTACAAAGAGCACTTGCTCACATATATATATATATATATATATATATATATATATATATATATATATATATATATATATATATATATATATATATATTACACATGTCATACTGTCAGTGAACACACGCACACACTCTCTCTCTCTCTCTCACACACACACACAACACACACACACACACACCACACCCTCTCTCTCTCTCTCTCACACACACACACGCGCGCGACACACACACACACACACACACTACACACCACACACACACACACACACACACACACAACACCACCCACTCCTCTCTCTCTCTCTCTCTCTCCCACACAACACACACCACACACAAACACAACCACACACAACACACAACACACACCACACACACCACCACGCACGCACCACGCACGCACGCACGCACGCACGCACGCACGCACGAGCGAAACGCACGCACGCACGCACACGCACACAGCACACACACACACACACACACACACACACACACACAGGCACGCACGCACGCAGGCACGTACACACACACAAACACTGACACACACGCACTCACGCACGCACGCACGCACCACACGCACGCACGCACCACGCACGCACGCACACACACACACACACACACACACACACACACACACACACACACACATCACTTTGTTGCGAAGAAGAAAATATATTTGTAAATCACGGGCGAAAAGCGGGAGAGACCGCTTTTACCCATCCAGTCCACACATCAATTTATCCCTTAACCTACCACTAGACATGATAGTTTTAAACAATCGCTTGCATTTATCGTCTGGTCATTCCAACCTAAGCTATTTGGCAGGGATAGATCAAGGCGAACCCAAACTGAACCCCGTAGAAGTCTGTGCTAATCTGGGTCTATCCTGGAAGAGACTACACGAGCTAATTTGCATTTATCCCCCGATACAAAATGGACCAGCCCAGAAAGAAATCCTTGTGAGCCGGTTTGGCCTAGCGGTAAGGTGTTATGCTGGTAAGCAGAGGGACCACGGTTCGAATCTGCTTCGGCTCTCCTTTCTCTTCAAAAGTTGTGGTCTGTGGACACTGTCTTGTGACTTTGTCCCTCATAATTATGAAACATTAAAATGGCTCTCGGCATCCGCCGCTGCCCCTGTTAATGCAGAAGTCATTCTGGTGGTGACAGTGTAGCGATGGGTATATAATTGTGAGCAAGTGCTCTTTGTACGTTTTTACAATAATCCCGCCCCGGTTATCAGATCCATGCAATTTCATTACTCTACCACTTCTCTTAGTAACCCGGGAACCGGAGCAGACGACGCTTTTGTTTTGAAGCGCTGCGTGTTGCGTAACGCCACTTGGCCTTCACACAGCCGACCGGCGATAGCCCCTGGTGCGCGCCATTTTCAAATCTGTTTTTTTTCCCTTAATATTTTGACCGCTTGTTTGTTTACCTACTCTTTGTTCACCTAGTCCTTTTTATGCACTAAGCCATGTGTAATATAATTTGGCATCTTAGAATGTTTATCCAACGTTTATTTCAGTAGACGCAGGATCGAGCTTAATCAGTTGTCGATTCCTCTCTAGGTCCATTCTTTTTATAGCCGTCGTCTGCATGGCGCATTTTCTGTGTAGTACTAGTGAATAGTAGTGAATCGTTGTTTTGACTCGATGAAAGTAATTCTGTGTCGATCAATGCTTTGTTGTATAGTATTTTGTTTAGCTGACTTCATGTTTAGTGTTTATTTTGGCTTGAAATTAACTTATTGAGTATCGTGTACTGTAGAAGCTAAGCCTTATATTCATAGACTACTTGATATCACTATCAGCGCTGCTGCGACTAAAATAACGCGCCCCAGGCGAAAGTTCGCACCGATTGTTTTAGTGCTAGTCTTTGAGTGTGTCTTGCTTCTCTTACAGAGCGTTGTATTGTAATTGTTATGTACCATTTTAACCGTGGGAGCCTGCACTTTATTCTGATGTAAGTTTTATTGACAGTTATATTTTGTACATTGTGTTAGTTGTGATTTAGTTGTATGAATCTGCTTATAGACAGGTGCAAGCCACGCTTCCCACTCTTGTTGTAACTTAAATAAGTCATGTGTACATTTTGTTTATACGGTTTAAAAGGTTGTAACTGTAGCTTTTATTTGATGTATTTCATGTTTTAATTAGTTTAGTTATTGTTGAGGAAACTGTATTTGTGCGGGCCAAGGAAACACAATAGCCCGGTCAGCCATTTTGTGGTCCAGAGGGCCGATTTCATTGTAACGATAGCGTGTGTTCCTTGCGGCCCGCGCAGTTCTCTTATCTATGCGTGCGCGTGAGGATTTTGGGGTGCTGAGAAAGTTGTCTGCTGCTGTAGAATAAAGCCTGATTGCCGTCGCCGCCTGCTGTGGTCTCCATTTTGACTGACTCCGCTGCCTGTGTCCTGTCCTTCTACCACTCCACTCCATTACATAATCTCTACCCCCCTCCCCCACCTCCAGCTTTCCCTTCTCCCCTTCCCTAATAAGCCTTATGATTTCTGTGGACGTTAAGCACCATGTTTACTAGAAAACCCCTCAGCAACCTCAGCAGCTGTGTGAAGGAAGAGGTAGCCGTCCTAGCCTCCCCGTCCCTAATAATCCGTACGGGCTCTGTGGACGTAAATAATAATAATAATAATAATGTACATTTATCATGCGCTCATCAATGCCCTGAGCGCTCACATGATACATATTAACCTACATATGATATTCTATACACATGTAGAGCATAGTCCTACCAAGACAATTTACATAAAGTATTATAAAAAATAAAAATAAAACTACAAACACACACACACACACACACACTGACTGTAGCAGAAACTGGGTACTGATATTAGTTAGGATGGAAATACTGTGAGAAGAGGAATGGTTTTCAGTTTGGCTTTAAAAGATGACAGGGTTGAGCAGCGTCTAAGGTCTTGGAGTGAATTCCAACTGTGGGGTCCAAAGCAAGAGAAGGTGCGAAAGCCATGGATCGTTGTACGAACGGGAAAAACCACCCAGGAGCTCCTATGTGAACAGGGAAGTGGAGCTGAGCCTCATTCTCACCCCCCCCCCCCCCCCCCCCCCCCCCATCCCTTCACCTACGCTCGCGATTTCATCCGCGTATCCTGTGGACAAAAACCGTGCCGCTGACAGTGTGGGAAGTTTCAATCCCAGTTCTGTTGCATCATAATGCGCTGGCTAATTAGTGCGTCACCAGCGAGAGGGCTGGAGCCTTCTCCGTGCCGCCGCCAAACTGATCTACAGCTGTCCCATGGCAGCCTGCTTGTAGAATGAGGAGCACCCCGTGACGTCCGTATTGCGTCACCCACCGCTCCCCCGTGACCTGCCGGGGTCCGTCCCCGGGAACGGGGGAAGCGAAGGGTGACCTCCATCGACAACAGGGCTCGGTGAAGGAAGCGCTGTGTTCAGCTCCCTGAACACCGCCAACTCACCGCCGTGCCTGCCGAGCGTGACCAACGCTCCAACGCGGCAAGTGCCTCACTCCTCTTTCCTTAATAATAACAAACCCCATAATATGCTACTAACCTATGTCAGATTACTATGCGACTTTTGCATAGTATGAATATCCAAATGCCTAAGTGGTTATTGTTTTTCAAAGCCACGAGACTTTTTGTCTCCTTTTAACTGCGACTTTTGCATAGTATGGAAACCCAAATGCCTATGTTTTAAGGCCACGAGACGTTTTCGTCTATTTTTAACTGTAAATAGATGTGTATCCAAACAATGGATTTTTAACAGTAGCAGGCGCGTCGTTGTCGCCCAGAACATGTCATGCATGTTCAAACTGGAATGGCGACCGACTGCGTCGCTCCCCGGCTGCGTGGCTGGGGAGCAGAATGTCTAAACCATAACCAGCTTTTTAAGGTTTCTTCCTTTTACTAAAAGCTGGATGGATTAACAATTTTTTAATGTATGCTGCCCTCATTACAGGCCCATTTACAGCTGTGAGCAGGTGGTCGTCGTTTTTTACACCGCAGTAAAATGCACTCCCAACGACAAAATGTATTTTTTATCCAAAAGTAGGCGCCTTGCTGCCCCCCGGACATGATTACACGTACTGAAGCTGAAGCGACTCAACCCCCCCCCCCCCCCCCCCCCACTCATCTTTACTTTTAAGAGTTTCTTACAGTTTGTCCCTAATATGTCAACCCGACATCCGAGGACATGAAGCCCCACATCATCATCATCGCGGGTAACAAAAGCGTACAGTATTACAAAGCAGATCAAGCGAAGACTACAGCCAAGTCTACAGTTCAAGTCCAGATACTGCAATTACAACAAGCCTAGTGGAGGGTTGCGGGTTGCCTGCTTTATGGACAAAATGTAATGGCGTCGGACAGCCAAAAATACTTGCTGGGGTTGTTGCCACCTGACAGCTGCCATCGCTGCACGACGTCGGTTTATTGAGCAGCTCTGAACAGTGGCCGAGCACACCACAGTTCAGGAGCTGTCCGTCCTAACGAGCCTCATGGTTCCCGTGGACGTAAAGCAGTATTGAACCGTGGTCTCTCACTGATTGGTCTCAGCTTGTCCCTAATATGTCAACCGACATCACTTTAAGGAAGCAGTGGCCGATCCCTACAACGTGGGTTGCCACACTAACATTTAACGTGGAGGTCTAGTCTAGTTGCTGTGCCTACAATTATTACTTCATGTAAGAACAGTATACGTCTTGTTAACACGAATAAACTGACAATGCTAAGCTTTAAAGTAGACTGAAAACGCGTAGACTGAAGGGCGATCGATCTATTTTGCATCAAAGTTCCTAGTTGCAGTGACAATCGTACATTTGTCAGAATATTATGAATGGTAATGTTTCGTAAAATGAAGCTTTGTAACACGAATTTAAACATATCTTGGATGTTGCATGTCCAACCAGAAAGTGGCTTGGTTGTGTATTGATGCATCGTGAAAAAAACTCGACTTCAAATATAGCGCAGAGATATTTAATCGTACTGCATGCCTAGTTGTACAGTTGTACATTTATCATGCGCTCATCAACGCCCTGAGCGCTCACATGATACATATTAACCTACATATGATATTCTATACACATGTAGAGCATAGTCCTACAACTGTACTTTCACGACTGGGGTGAGTTTTTGCTGCTTAACGTCCACGAAGGCGAGAAGGCCTATTAGGGACGGGGACGAGTGGGAAAGGGGGACAGAAGAGTGAAACCTCGAAACAGGCGCCAGCCCGGAAGACCAACGCAGCCGTGGACCGCCGCCAGAACAACAGGATGTTAAGGCATGCAGTGTTCGTCCGGCAGTGTACAGCGCAATTGCTGTCCCAACTGCTATGCAGAATAGTCTTCCGTAGCTCCGCCGTTGGGAAACAACTGAAGCAAAAGAAGTCCAACTCTCTCTCTGTAGCCCAGCACCACATCCCTCCTCTTGATCTCTTCTGGGCTAGCTTCTTCTTGAGAGTCCAGCTCACCCCCCTCCTCTTGATCTCTTCTGGGCTAGCTTTTTCTTGAGAGTCCAGCTCACCTCCCTCCTCTTGTTCTCTTCTGGGCTAGCTTCTTCTTTGAGAGTCCAGCTCACCTCCCTCCTCTTGATCTCTTCTGGGCTAGCTTCTTCTTGAGAGTCCAGCTCACCTCCCTCCTCTTGATCTCTTCTGGGCTAGCTTCTTCGGGACAGTCCAGCTCAGCTCCCTCCTCTTGATCTCGCCTGGACTCTGTATGTGTGTTCTTTCACGACACTTTTCATTATTACCATACGCATAGCTAGAACTCATACTTTTGGGGTGTGCCTGAGTGCCT
>JABMCL010000542.1:152500-164030 GCA_018857735.1 Alviniconcha marisindica | reverse complement strand
CAAAACCAAAAAACACAACACACACCACACACACACACACACACACACACACAAAAACACACACACACAAAAAACAACACACACACACACACACACACACACACACACACACTTTAATTAAACACACACACACACACACACACACACACACACACACACACACACACACACACACACACCAAAAACAAAAAAAAAAACACGGACACAAAATCCAACGCCACCCAATTAAAAAATTTTAAAAAACAAAATCCTTACGGGGCAACGAAATGAACTGAACTGGCATCGGGGCCCCCGGTATAGGTTATCCCAAAAAAAAATGATTACGAACGATCAAAAAATTCCCGTGCCCAAAAAAAGGGCTACCGGCTTTTTTAATGCTAATGCAACTATTTTGATGTTCCATATTTTCAAGAATGTAAATAAGCGTCGTTTAAACCAAGGCGGAGATGGGAGGTAGGGATGAAGGAGATAAAGCGAAGCGCACGAACACACACGATGTTGTCACAGGTCTGGCACAGATCCTTACCGTTCACATGAAGCACTGCATGCACACAGTCAGCTGAAGTACAACGGCAGCGGCGGATTTCGTCGACGTCCGAAGCACAATCGTGTTGGCTCAGCGACTGAAAGCCAGCGAAAACGCAGAAACGGCAGTCGAATAATCCGCAAACACGTTCGAACTGGCTGGCAGAACTCTCACCACAGACTGAGACTAAGAGAGAGATGGGGGGATGGCGGGGAGGGGCGGCGGGGGGGGGGGAGAGAGAGAGAGAGAGAGGAAAATCAAACAAAGCTTTGTCCCCCAAAAAGGCTGGCTGAAAGCGACTGGGGGTTCGCCACGGTGATCAAACAGCCCCCCGTCGAAGCCTCGGATTTAACCCGGGGGGAATCACGAAATGGTGGCATTGTTTTCTTTTCCTCTCTTTTTTCTCCCCCCCTCCTCCTCCTCCTCCCCCCTCTCCCTCCCCCTCTCCGTTCCCGTGTCACAAACCCCCCCCAGGCTCCAGTGACAGTGATCAAACCCGGGGGGTCGGAGAATAGAGACTGACTAAGACGGGCGACAACCCGCCACAAAACACGCCTCTCTCTCTCTCTCACGCACCCCCTCTTTTCTTTTCTCTCTCTCTCTCTCTCTCACGCACACACGCACGCCCCACAATGCCTTTTTTCCCCCCCAAATCTGTTTCCGGCCCAGCTACGCCCGTCTTGTTGCCATAGAAACGGGTTTGGGGGGAATTTTTTTCGCCGGGGAAAGGGGGAAATAGGGGCACTCTGTCACGTGATCTTTTTTTTTTTTTCTTTTTTTTTTCTTTTCTTTTGTTTTTCTTCCCCCTCCACGGGCACGCCCGACCGCCGTTTGGGACGGGTAGAGAGAGAGGGGCCCGGGGGAAAAAAAGGGTTTTGGCCCTTTTTGCGTGCAAGGAGCCCGGGGTTTCCAGCGGTAAGGCTTTGGGGGAAGGACCTTTCGACACCGCTTCGGCTCTCCTTTCTTAAAAAAGGTTGGGTTTTGTGGACACTGTCCGTGATTTTGCCCCTCACTTCCTACTGAAACTTTAAAAATGGCTCCACCCTGCCCTCTTAATGCGGGAGTCATTTGGGGGACAGTGTAGCGATGGGTAAAACCCCCTCCCCTCCCCCACCTCCCCGGGGCCACCCACAGAAACCATAACTTATTAGGGCGGGGAGAAGGGGGCTGGAGGTGGGTAAACATGGTGCCCGACGTCCACAGAAACCATAAGGCTTATTTGGGGGGGGAGAAGGGGGATGGAGGGAAGTGTAAAAATGGTGCCTGACCCCCCAGAAACCTAAGGCTTATTAGGGGGGGGGGGGGGGAGGGAGTATGGAGGTAAAGGGGAGAAACCATAAGGCTTATTTGGGGGCGGGGGAAGGGGTATGGAGGTGGGGAAAAAAAACATGGTGCCTGGTCCACAGAAACCATAAGGCTTTTTAGGGACGGGGGGAAGGGGGTAGGAGGTGAGGAAAAAATGGTGCTTAACGTCCACAGAAACCATAAGGGTTTTTTAAAAGTTTGGGGGCAAGAGGGGGAAACCCTAAGGCTTATTAGGGGGCGGGGAGAAGGGGGATGGAGGTGGAGAAATAAACATGGTGCCCGACGTCCACAGAAACCATAAGGTTTTTAGGGGGGGGGGGGGGGGGGGGGGTGGAGGTGGGGGAAGAGGGGGAAAACCCTAAGGTTATTAGGGAGGGGAAAGGGGGAGGAGGGAAGAAATAAACATGGTGCCTGACGTCCACAGAAACCATAAGGCTTATTAGGGACGGGGAGAAGGAGGGGAAGCGGGTATGGAGATGTGTGTGTTGGGGATGGGGGATTATGTATGGAGGTGAGAGAGGGAGATTATATACCTGTCGCAGCACTGTCACCACCAGAATGATTCCTGCATTAAGATGGGAAGCGATGAGAGCCATTTTACCGTTCCATTAATTGTGAGGATAAAGTCACAAGACAGTGTCCACAGACCACAACTTTCGAAGAGAAAAGAGAGCCGAAGCGGATTCGAACCGAGGTCCCTCTGCTTCCCATCCTAACGCCTTACCGCTAGGCCAAACCGGCCCGCAGTGATGACAGTGGCGATAAGGATCTATATATAGCGATCGAGGAGGAGGAGGGAGGAGGAGGAGGAGGTCAGAGTCCAGGCGAGATCAAGAGGAGGGAGGTGAGCTGGACTCTCAAGGAGAAGCTAGCCCAGAAGAGATCAAGAGGAGGGAGGTGAGCTGGACTCTCAAGAAGAAGCTAGCCCAGAAGAGATCAAGAGCAGGGAGGTGGTGCTGGGCTATCGAGAGAGAGAGTTGGACTTCTTCTGCTTCAGTTGTTTCCCAACGATTTCAACAAACAAAAAGGGAGTTAAAACAGAAGGGAGTTAATTAGCGCACGAAATACGTAACACAAGTACAACAACAAAGACCTGAGACGCCTACGGTAACTCTCACCTGGCATGCGTGTAAATACAAAGGTACATGAACTCCACCAGAGGTACATCCTCAACAAACAAAAGGGATTTAGGCCAATTAGTTCTGAACAGACGTCACACACACACACACACACACACCACACACACACACACACACGCACACACGCACGCACACGCACGCACGCACGCACGCACGCACGCACGCACGCACGCACGCACGCACGCACGCACTCATGCACACACACATACACACAAACACATGCACGCGCACGCACGCACGCAATTAAACACACACGCACGCACACACAAACATGCACGCACGCACACACCACACACACACACACACACACACACACACACACACACACACACACACACACACACACACACACACAGGATGAAAGAATGATTACACCGTATTCGACTAAGGTATATTATGAACGTGAGAAACTATAATGTACAGGACAGAGGATATACCTCTGGTGGAATTTATGTACCTTGTATTTACACGCATGCCAGGTGAGAGTTACCGTAAGCGATTCAGGTCTTCGTTGTACCTGTGTTACGTATTTCGAGCGCTAATTAACTCCCTTGTGTGTTGATTCTATAATGGATGGATATAATGTGATTTAGAAAAGAGAGAGAGAGAGGGAGAGAGGGGGAGAGAGAGAGGAGAGAGAGGGGAGAGAGAGAGAGAGATGATTGATGATTGATTTATGATTGACTTTATTTTCAACGGGGAAGAGAGAGGAGAGAGAGGAGGAGAGAGAGAGAGAGAGAGAGGGGAGAGGGGAGAGAGAGAGAGAAAAGAGAGAGAGAGAGAGAGAAGTCTTGATTGATGATGAACTTATTTACGAAAGGAGAGAGAGAGAGAGACGGACAGACAGAGAAGAGATAGAGAGAGAGTGAGAGGAGAGAGAGAAACATGAAGAGAGAGATTAGAAACATGAGCAGAGAGAGAGAGAGAGAGAGAGAGAGAGAGAGAGACAGACAACAGACAGAAGACAGAGAGAAGCGAGAGAAGAGAAGTAGAGATAAGAGGACGAAAGAATTACGTAGAGAGAGAGAGCAGTGAGGGATGAGAAGAGAGACAACTAGAGAGAGAGAGAGAGAGAGAGAGAGAGAGAGAGACAGAGAGAGGGGGGAGTTCAGCTAATTAGCGTTGGAAATACGTCACGTGGAAGACAGTGTCAACAAAAGTGCTATATTCCCCGCTGCAACCCTCCTCTCGCGCACGATTCGAGTAAACAAACACAGGCTATAGAAATTCCACCCGGCAAAAAAGGTACCCACCCACCCATTCGAGAGTATCGCCATCAACATTGGAGCGGGGTAAATACAGGGTACATAAATTCCACCCGGCAAAAGTACGGGTACTTAACCATCCTCATTCTCGGGGGGTTATCACCCGGTATCATTGTAGGATGTACACATGATACAAGTAAATAACTACAGGGTACATCAATTCCACCCGGCAAAAAAGGGTACGGGTAACCACCCATCCATTCGAGAGTATCGCCATCAACACTGGAGCGATTAAATACAGAGTACATAATTTCTACCCGGCAAAGGTACGGGTATACTCACCCATCCTCATTCTTGGATAGGCTGTACACATGATACAAGTAAATAAATACAGGGTACATAAATCCACCCGACAAAAAAGGTACGGGTACCCACTGCTCATTGGAAAATATCGCCACCATTACTGGGGGCTGTAAGCGAGTAAGTAATTTGGTGTTTTACGCCCAGTAACTGGTTGGCGGCTGTAATAAAATTGTGTTTTACGCCCAGTCAACCAATGCGGTACTGGCGGCTGTAAGTAAGTAATTTGGTGTTTTACGCCCAGTCAACCAATTGCGGTAATAAGAAATTGTGTGTTTTCCATCCGGCGGGTACTGGCGGCTGTAAGTAAGTAATTTGGTGTTTTACGCCCAGTCAACCAATGCGTTTTACTGGCTGCCTGTAGAAAGTAACGCCCACCAGTGTTTTACATCTTAAGCAATGCGTATGGCGCTGAAATTGGTGTTTTACGCCCAGTCAACCAATGCGGTAAAGCAATTAATGGTGTTTACACGTCACCAATGCGGTACGGCGGTGTAAGTAGTTTTGGTTTTTGAGTCAGCCAATGCGTACTGGAGTGTAAGTGAAGATTTGGTGTTTTACGTCAGTACCAATGCGTACGCGCTGTGCAGAAGTAAGTAATTTGGGTTTTACGCCCAATCCGGACCGTGAAGAGGGAATTGTTTTACGCCCGTCAACCAAGCGTATGGCGGCTGTAAGTCGAATTGGTGTTTTACGCCCAGTAACAATGGGGTACTGCGGCTGTAAGTAATTGGTTTTACGTCAGCAATGGGTACTGGAGGCTGAAAAGAAAGTAATTGGTTTTACGTCCACACCATGCGGTATGGCGGCTGTAAGCAAGTAAGTAAGTAATTTTGGTGTTTTACGCCCAGTCAACCAATGCGGTACTGGGGGCTGTAAGTAAGTAATTTGGTGTTTTACGCCCAGTCAACCAATGCGGTACTGGCGGCTGTAAGTCAGTAATTTGGTGTTTTACGCCCAGTCAACCAATGCGGTACTGGCGGCTGTACGTCGCCTACCTTTGGTGGAGTTTTAACATGTACCCTCCATTCCTTCACTGCCAGCAAAGCCCGGTCAGAGTTAGTTCCCCCTGACACCCTTCAGGTCTTTGTTGTCGTGTTCGTGTGATGACGACTTCCAGAGAGCTAATTACCTCCCTTTGATAGTTGATTCTGCACAAGCGATACAGCTAGACCTAACGTTCGTTTCATATCTGAACTGTAGGCAGTTCAAAAAGTTCGTGGGGGGGGGGGGGGGGAAAGGGGAGGGGGAGGAGAAGATTTAAAGAGAGAAAAGAGAGAGAGAGAGAGAGAGAGAGAGAGAGAGACAGAGACAGAGACAGAGACAGAGACAGAGACAGAGACAGAGAAGGAAGGAAAAAAACTCGGTCAAATAGGTCTGTTTCCATCCATACAGTTGACTGCACAAGCGCTTCCGACATCAAGTCTGTTTCAGATCTGAACTGCAGACAGTTCAAAAAGCTCTGGAGTGGGGGGAGGGGGGGGGGGAGGTGGGAGAGGGAGGAAGAGGGGAGGAGGATAGAAGGTTTAAAGGGGGAAACAATGGGTCGAAAGCTTTTCCATACGGCTGCACAAGGCCCAGGTTTTCAGACGAACTGAGCAGTTAAAAGGGGAGGGGCGGGGGTGGAGAGAGGAAAGGGGGTGGGGTGGGAGAGAGGGAGAATGGAATAAAAGGGTTATAAAAAGGAAGGGGAAACAATGCGGTCGAATAAGTCTATTTCCATACAGTTGACTGCACAAGCGTTTCCGACATCAAGTCTGTTTCAGATTTGAACTGCAGACAGTTCAATAAGCTCGGGAAGGGGGGACGGGGGTGGGGAAGACGGGGGTGGGGAAGACGGGGGTGGGGGTGGGAGGAGAGGGGAGAATGGAATGGAGAAGGGTTATAAAAAGGAAGAGGAAACAATGCGGTCGAATAAGTCTATTTCCATACAGTTGACTGCACAAGCGTTTCCGACATCAAGTCTGTTTCAGACTTGAACGGCAGCCATGCTGTTCAAAAAGCTCGGGAGAGGAGTCGGGGTGGGGATGGGGTGCAGGGTGGAGGGCGAGGGAGGGAAGGACGGAGGGGGGAGAAGATGGGAGAAGGGTTTAAAAAGGAGGGGGAGGTGGGGAGGCGGGGGGGAGGGGGAGGGGTGGGGGGGGGGGAGGGGCAGTCCTACTTCCATATCGTTAGAAGAAAGAGCGGTAAATTAAAAGATGGAGCAGGACAAGACTAGGACGGTGGTGGCGCTGACGATGATGGCGATCGATGGTAGTGGTGATGGTGACGACGACGACGATGGCGGTGGTGGTGGTGGTGATGGCGGTGGTGGTGGTGGTGGAGGTGATGATGATGGTGGTGGTAATGGTGGTGATGGTGATGATGATGGTGGTGGTGGTGGTGGTGATGGCGGTGGTGGTGGTGGTGGAGGTGATGATGATGGTGGTGGTGATGGTGGTGATGGTGATGGTGATGATGATGATGGTTGGTGGTGGTGGTGGTGGTGATGGTGGTGGTGGTGGTGGTGGTGGTGGTGGTGGTGGTGGTGATGATGGTGGTGGTGGTGGTGATGATGATGGTGGTGGTGATGGTGATGATGATGGTGGTGGTAGTAATGGCGGTGGTGGTGGTGGTGGAGGTGATGATGATGGTGGTGGTGATGATGATGATGATGATGATGATGATGATGATGATGATGATGATGATGATGATGATGATGATGCCAACGATGACTGACGACGTCGGAGGGGGAAGCAGAGGACCATCGTGCACCAGCCAGAAAGTCCCAGTCTCTGGACCTTGCAAAATTAATTAAACCGCTTCCGGTTCGAACACTGAGTGCTCAAAGATCGTGGCACCACTGCCTGAACTCGGTCGGACTTTGCATGCACGTCTGCTCGTGCACTGTGAGTGAGAGGGTGGACTTCTCGGACCGAATGCCTGCGGCCGGTTCCAGACAAATCTCAGAAAGACGTGGCACTGGTCAGTAGAAATGAGTGAATTAATGCTTCGGAAGAGAGAGGGCCACACGTTGTACCGATCGGCAGTTAAACCAGGGGAGCGAGAGAAAGAGAAACCGGCCCCGAGAGGGGGGGGGGGAGAAAGAAAGACGGGGGAGGGAGGAGAGAAAGGAGAATGGAGAGTGAGGGGGGAGGAGGGGGGGGGGAGAGAAGGGGTGGTGGTGAGATGGAGAGATAGAGAGAGGGGGATAAGAAGAGAGGGAAAGGCGGGAGAGACAGAGAGACAGACAGACAGACAGACAGACAGACAGACAGAGACACAGAGAGAGACACAAAGAGAGCCACAGAGAGCCACAGAGACAGACACAGATAGAGAGAAAGAGAGAGAGGGGCCGGGGGGGGGGTTGAGAAAAGAGGGGGGAAGGGAGAGACTGGGTAGAGACGAGAGACAGAATAAAGGGAGACAGCGATTGACGGATTGATTGACTGATTGATTGATGGTTTAATACTCTCGCAGGCTGACAGCCCATTGAACATAGACAGTTTGATAACACATTTGTTACCGAAATACGGGGAGAGAGAGAGAGGGGGGGGGAGAGAGAGAGAGAGAGAGAGAGAGAGAGAGAGAGAGAGAGAGAGAGAGAGACACACACACACACACACACACACAAAGAGAGAGAGACACACACACAGACACAGACAGACAGACAGACAGAGAGACACAGAGAGACAGAGAAAGACAGAGACAGCCACAGAGAGAGACAGAGACACACACAGACTCAGAGACAGACAGAGACAGACACAGCCACTGAGAGAGGCAGAGACAGATTCGCATTGAGAGACAGACAGACAGACAGACAGAGACAGACAGACAGAGACAGAGAGACAGAGAAAGGCATACAGAGACAGCCCCACAGAGATACAGAGACACAAACAGAGACAGACAGAGACAGACAAAGACACACATACAGAGACAGACAGTGAGACACACAAGAGACAGACACAGAGATAGAGACAGACACAACCACGACCAGAGACACAGAGAGTGAGAAACTCGGCCGCGGTGTCGGTGGATAAAATACCAATCCATCACACCGAGGGAAGGACAATTTCCATGCCGACTCCAGCCTCGCCAAGATCTTCTTCACAACCCTGTAGCTTATATTCACAACCTGGCTCCTCCTGGCCTTTCGCACTTTATTCCGGCCTTTTCAAGGGATCGAGTTCTTATACACACGCTTCCACGCCAGTCTAGAACGCCGAGTCTTTTGTCTTTCGGTCGTAACCTGCGTGTTGTAACTCTAAGGCATTAACACGATTCGTATTGATTTGCCCTTTCCTGTCTCATCCCGACAACTGCACGCTTATACATCGGTCTGGATTCTGAGCCTGGTTTAATTAATACCAGCACTGCTGCTGCTGCTGCTGCTGCTCCTGCTGCTGCGTCTTTCTTCTTGACGTTGCTGTTTTTGCTGTTGCTGGTGTTACTGTCGTTGTACTCAGTATAAAATTATATGTTGCTGTTTTGTTGTTTGTTGTTTTTAAATTTTACTTTTGTTGTTTTTATTGTTTGTGTTTTTGTGTTTCTTATGGGCATCCTTGTCTGTCTGTCTGTCTGTCTGTCTGTCTGTCTGTCTGTCTGTCTGTCTGTCTGTCTGTCTGTCTCTCTCTCTCTCTCTCTCTCTCTCTCTCTCTCTTCTTCTCTCTCTCTCTCACACACACACACACACACACAACACACACACACATCCCCTCTCTCTCTCTCTCTTCACACAATCCCCTCTCTCTCTCTCTCTCTCCCCCACACACTCTCTCTCTCTCTCTCTCTCCTCTACCTCTCTCTCTCTCTCTCTCGCTGCGCGCACGCACGCACACACACACACACAACACACACACACACACACACACACACACACACACACACACACACACACACACACACAGAACCTGTAGGCGTCAGAGACATCAATCAGTACACGTTTGCCATGTCCACTCGGTGACCGGCCAGTGACAGGAACAAACGATGACCGACCGCAGCAACCAGCCACTGACCACCACCAGTCTGCACACACGTCCCGCCTCGCTGCTCGCTGAACAACGTGTGACGCTGACCCGGTCACTGCACTGGACCTGTCTATATATATAGATATATAGACCTAAACTCCAGTCTTTTTCAGAGTTCAGGAGCTGTGTGAAAGTCGAGGTGGCCTACCTGGGCTTTCCGTCCTAATGAGCCTTACGGTTTCCGTGGACGTAAAGCAACACTGAACCGTGCTTCGGCATTGACCACACTATTATTTGTCCCTAATGTGTCAACCGACATCCAAGGACTTGAAGCTCCGCTTCCTCATCATCACTCCAGTCTAACAGGGTCCAGGCGAGATCAAGAGGAGGAAGGTGAGCTGGACTTTGACGAAGAAGTTTGACACTTTCGCGGATCCAGGAGAGATCAAGAGGAGGGAGGTGGAGCTGGACCCTCAAGCTAGCCCAGAAGAGATCAAGAGGAGGGAGGTGGTGCGGGAAACCTAAGCTAGCCCAGAAGAGATAAAGAGGAGGGAGGTGGGCTGGACCCTCAACCCAGCCCAGAAGAGATCAAGAGGAGGGAGGTGGGCTGGACCCTCGCCAGCCCAGAAGAGATCAAGGGAGGGAGGTGGGCTGACCCTCAAGGCAGCCCAGAAGAGATCAAGAGGAGGGGGGTGGTGCTGGCCCCTCAACCCAGCCCAGAAGAGATCAAGAGGGGGGAGGTGGAGCGGGACCCAACCCAGCCCAGAAGAGATCAAGAGGAGGGAGGTGGTGCTGACCTCAAGCCAGCCAGAAGAGATCAAGAGGAGGGAGGGGCTGGACCCTCAAGCAGCCCAGAAGAGATCAAGAGGAGGGAGGTGGAGCGGACCTCAAGAGCCCAGAAGAGATAAGAGGAGGGAGGGGGAGCTGGACCCTCAAGTTAGCCCAGAAGAGATCAAGAGGAGGGAGGTGGGCTGAACCTAAAGCAGCCCAGAAGAGATCAAGAGGAGGGAGGTGGTGCTGGCCCCTCAAGAGCCCAGAAGAGATCAAGAGGAGGGAGGTGGGCTGGACCCTCAATTTGCCCAGAAGAGATCAAGAGAGGAGGTGGAGTGGCTCAAGTTATTTTGAAGGCCCCAAGGCGGAGTAGGTGCTGGACTTTCGCTACCCCAGTGGAAAAGAGGGGGAGGTGGGCTGGAAGCCAGGCAGCCAAAACATTGTGTTGTTCTGGCGGCGGTCAACGGCAGCCTGGGTCTTCCGGGTTGGGCCTGTTTCGAGGTTTCACTCTTCTGTCCCGCTTTCCCACTCGTCCCCGTCCCTAATAGGCCTTTTCGCCTCCGTGGACGTTAAGCAACAATGTCTGTCTGTCTGTCTGTCTGTCTGTCTGTCTGTCTGTCTGTCTGTCTGTCTGTCTCTCTGTCTCTCTCTCTCTCTCTCTCTCTCTCTCTCTCTCTTCTTCTCCCTCTCCCTCCTCTTCCCCTTTCTCGTAAGCACACTTCAGGTCAGAGTTCGGGGCTGTGTGAAGTCGAGGGGCCGTCCTGGGCCCCGTCCCTAATAAGCCTACGGGTTTTTGTGGACGTAAGCAACACTCAACCACAGCTCAGGTCAGAGAACTGAGCTGTGTGAAAGTCGAGGTGGCCGTCCTGGGCTCCCGTCCCTAATAAGCCTACGGTTTCTGTGGACGTAACGCGACACTTCAACCAACAACTAACTCCAGTCTTGCAGTGGAGGTGTGGGATACAATATCAGTACGACACACTATCTCTGCTCTTTCGCTGTGACATGTGTCGCTGTGGCTGCGCTAGTTACATAGTGGTAGCGTTGGATGTGTGTGTGGGGGGTGGGTGTGGGGGTGTGTGTGTGTTTGGTTTGGTGTGTGTTTTGTGTGTGTGTGGGTTTTGTGTGTGGGTGTGTTTGTGTGTGGTGGTGTGGTGGGTGTTTGGGTGTGCTGTGCGTTCTGTGTGTGTGTGTGTGGGTGGTTTTTGGGTGTGTGTGTGGGGTGGGGGGGGGGGGGGTGGGGGGTGTTGTGTGCGTCTATGTGGGTGTGTGTGTGTG
>JABMCL010000542.1:137500-147500 GCA_018857735.1 Alviniconcha marisindica | reverse complement strand
ACACACACACACTACACACACACACACACACCACACACACACACACACACTCATCTCCACACACACACACACACACAACACACACACACACACACACACACACACACATCACACTACACACACACACACACACACACACACACACACACACACACCTCTCACTCATCACTCACTCACTCACTCACACACACACACACACACACACACACACACCACACACACACACACACACACACACACACACTTACTCCCATCCCCCCCCCCCCCCCCCCCCCCCCCCCCCTACCCGCCCCCGCCTCCACCCACCCAACACACGTCTTAAGTAATGTTTTGTTTTAGTGCTCAAAAGTAAAAGTTAGCCACATTAGGTTGCACTCGCTAACAGCCACTTTGCACACGACGAAACTTGCGACAGCGTAACAGACTATGTGGTGAATAATTTATCAACTGAACTGATTCACTTTTTCGTCTAGATCTGTTCTTCTTTTTTCTTTCCTTCTTTCTTTTCTTCTTCTTCTTCTTCTTTTCGGGAGAGTGGGGGGGACGGAGGGGGTGGGGGTGGAAATGGGGGGGGTTGGAAAGGGAGGCTTTGGGGGAAATGGTGAGGGCTGTGGGAAGGGTGGCTGGGGCTGTGGAAGGGGGCGGGTGTGAAGTGGGGGCTGTGGAAGGGGCTGGGGGCTGTGGAAGGGCGGGGGCTGTGGAAGGGGGCTGGGGCTGTGGAAGGGGCTGGGGGCTGTGGAAGGGGGCTGGGGGGCTGTGGAAGGGGGCTGGGGGCTGTGGAAGGGGGCTGGGGGCTGTGGAAGGGGGCTGGAGGGCTGTGGAAGGGGGCTGGGGGCTGTGGATGAGGGGCTGGGGCTGTGGAAGGGCTGGCTGTGGAAGGGGGCTGGGGCTGTGGAAGGGGTGGGTGTGAAGGGGTGGGGGCTGTGGAAGGTGGGGCTGTGGAGGGGCTGGGGGCTGTGGAAGGGGCTGGGTAGGGGCTGCGTGGAAGGGGTCTGGAGGGCTGTGGAAAGGGTGGGTGTGTGGAAGGCTGGGGCTTGGAAGGGGGTGGGGCGTGGAAGGGGCTGGGGGCTGTGGAAGGGGGGGGGGTGGAAGGGGTGGGGGTGTGGAAGGGTGGACTGGGCTGTGGAAGGGGGTGGGCTGGGGGGGTGCTGTGGAAGGGTGCGTGAGGGGGCGGGTGCTGTGGAAGGGGGTTTGGGGAGCTGTGGAAGGGGGCTTGGGGGTGCCGTGGAAGGGGGCTGAGGGGGCTGTGGAAGGGGCGGGGGGTGGAAGGGGGCTGTGGAAAGGGGCTGTGGAAGGGGGTGGGGGGGGGGTCATGGGTTGGCAGGAAGGTACGCGAGTGTTTGCTGCTTGAAAAAGGATTTATTCTCTAAACGTTCCGCATGTTTTGTATTGTGCTGTTAAAAGGAGCGTTCTTTTGAACCTTCTGCGCATTCTGATCTGTTCTTCCCTGCCCCGTCCTTGCTTCTGGACAGATTCTTCTTCTTCTTCTTCTTCTTCTTACACATTCTTCTTCTTCTTCTTCTTCTTCTTCTTCTTCTTCTTCTTCTTCTTCTTCTCCTCCTCCACATTCTTCTTCTTCTTCTTCTTCTGAAATCTAAGCAAATAAACGGCCCAACAAACAGATCATGGCAAAACAAAAGTACTAACATAGTGTGTGCATGCGAACAGTGTGTGTGTGTGTGTGTGTGTGTGTGTGTGCTCCTTCCCCACTGTGGATTGAGTCCCGTCCGGTGGTGTGACTGAGTTGCGTCATCCTGTGAGGGAAAGTGCATTGTGTGTGTGTGTGTGTGTGTGTGTGTGTGTGTGTGTGTGTGTGTGTGTGTGCATTATATACATATACACACACACGTGAGTAGGTGTACGCGCGTTATACCTCGTGTCACCTAACACCTAACGTTAAAATCTATGACAGTCTATACTATACAGTCAGCTTCCGGTAAAAACACTATTCAGTTACAATTTGTCTTCTTCCTCGTACCCGTGTTGCACTTGAACGTGGCTGAGTTACCGAACTTTGCTCGTTCTTTGTAACTGTGTAGGGCCTTAAAAGTGGACTTACGCTGTGTTTGGCTGTAGTTTGAACACTACTGATCCACTTGTAATGATGATGATGAAATGATGCTTAATGTCCTCAGATGTCAGCTGACATATTAGGGACAAGTTGTGACCAATGCCGAAGCACGGTTCAATAATTCTTTACGTCCACGGAAACCAGAAGGCTCGTTAGGAAGGACAGCCCAGGACGGCCACCTCGAATCTCACACAGCTCCTGGACTATGATCCACTTGTAATTGGCGTTGGTCGCTTTTATACAGCGCCATTGCTATTAGTTATCGCTTTTATATAGCGGTATTGTTATTCAGTGGTCGCTTTTATATAGCGTTATTGTTACTTAGTGATCGCTTTTATATAGCGTTATTGTTATAGCGTTATTGTTATTTAGTGATCGCTTTTATATAGCGTTATTGTTATTAGTGATCGCTTTTATATAGCGTTATTGTTATTTAGTGATCGCTTTTATATAGCGTTATTGTTATTAGTGATCGTTTTTATGTAGCACTCTTCTCCGCTCTCGAGCAAACTCACTGCGCTCTTGTCGCGTGTGATTCTACATGAGTGACTAGTTTTCACAGCGCGTTTTGAATTTCCACCGAAGTGGTGTACTCACAGCGCTGTTTTGTTGTTGTTACATGACTGGTGCCACGTGAAACTCATGCTGCCTTCTAGGCCCGTTCTGTTTACACCATACAACCATGCACCCTGTCACGTCACTTCATGCAAAGCCACATACGTAGGGTGCACGCGCGTTTAGCTGTAACCGGCCACCTGCACTTTTGGCAGAATGAGCGGGATCTTTCACGTGCTACTGCCGTAACACGCGGGAGGAACGGATACCGAAATAAGCTGTGTTGGCTGATCTGCTGTTCGATTTGTAATGGTGTTGGGTGTGAACGTAGACTTTTTGTGGTGCATGCTGCGTTTGAACATTGCTCGAACGCTGCTGATCGACTTGAAATTGTGTGGAGAGTGAACGTAGACTTTTTGTGATGCACGCATGTTGTGTTTAGACATTGTCTCAACATTGCTGATTGACCAGACTTGTTCTGTTCTCTGTAACTGCGTTGAATATTGAGTGAACACTTTCTCTGGTGCAAAGCATGTTGTGTTTGCACATCGCCTAAACACTACCGACTGACTTGTAAATGTGTTGGATTTGTGACTTGTAATTTGTGTTGGATGTGAACACAGACCTTTTCTGATGCACGCATGCTGTGTTTGGACATTGTCTAAACATTTCTGATTGTCCGGACTTGTTCTGGTCTCTTTAACTGTGTCGGATATTGAGCGAACACTTTCTGTGATGCACGGATGCTGTGTTTGAACATTGTCTGAACACTGTTGATTAACCAGACTTGCTCTGCTCTCTGTAACTATGTCTGATATTGAACGAACACTTTTCCTGATGCACGAATAATATGTCTGGACATTGTCTGAAAAATGCTGATAGACAGGACTTGCTCTGTTCTCCGTAACTGTGCTGAATATTGAGCGAACACTTTCTCTGATGCACGGATGCTGTGTTTGGACATTGACAGAACAATGCTGATTAACAGGACTTGTTCTGTTCTTTGTAACCGTGTGGGATATTGAGCGAACACTTTCTCCGATGCACGCATGGTATGTTCGGACATTGACTGAACAATGCTGATTGTCCGGACTTGCTCTGTTCTCCGTAACCGTGTTGGTTATTGAGCGCAGACCTCTTCCTGAGGGCACGCATGCTGCGCTTGGTCCTAATAATTATGACCCACACGGCTGATTAGGCATTATAAAGGTATTGTCTTTCTCTGCTGGGCGAATATGACGTGTGCCACAGCGAACGGCTCAGCGCTAATGGCCACTCTCGAACAATGGCCTGGTCGGACGATGGCAGCTAGTTAGCTGAACGATCGAAACCGAACCGGAGACCAGACGCGGGTTAGGCTGAAAACGTACAAACATGACGTTTTTCCGGCTGCACTTTTTGTGCAGTTTACGTACGTACCTTGCAGTCACTTGCATGCCATTTTGAGAAATACGCACGTAGGTGGTCTTTGTTGTGACGTATTTCTCGTGTGACGTATTTCTCATGTGACTTAATTCTCGAGTGACGTATTTCGACTGCTAATTAACTCCCATTGTCTGATGATCTGTACCAAAAAAAAAAAAATGTGCAAGTATTTTCCATCCGCATGTATTGTAAATTATTTTACTTTTAGCCAAAACTAAGGCAGTTACAAAGTAGTCCACAGAGACCATATTAAAGGACTATCAGGGACGGGGAGCCCAGGACGGCCACCTCGACTTTCACACAGCTCTGGAGCTCCGTGTGTCTCAGTTTAAATTTAGTGTTGCTTTACGTCCACAGAGATCAATCACAAGGCTTATTAGGGACGGGGAGAAGGGGGAGGGGGGGGGGGTATGGAGGTGGGGGAAGAGGGAGATTATGCTATCGCTACACTGTCACCACCAGAATGACTCCTGAATTCAGATGGGCAGCGATGAGAGCCATTTTAATGTTTCAGTAGAAAGTGATGGACAAATTCACAAGTGTGTCCGCAGACCACAACTTCTGAAGAAAAAGGAGAACCGAAAAAAGCGAATTCGAACCGAATTACTAGCCTAACGCCTTACCGCTAGGCTAAACCGGCTCAAAAGGTCGGAGCTGATGATGTTGAAGTGTTGCTTTACGTCCACAGAAACCGTAGGCTTATCAGGGACGGGAGCCCAGGACGTCCACCTCGACCTTCACACAGCTCCTGAACACTGGTCTTTAATGTCGCTTTACGTCCACAGAGACCATAAGGACTATTACATGTATCAGGGACAGGGGAGCCCAGGACGTCCACCTCGACTTTCACACAGCTCCTGAACACTGGTCTTTAACGTTGCTTTACGTCCACAGAGACCATAAGGACTATTACAAGTATCAGGGACAGGGGAGCCCAGGACGTCCACCTCGACTTTCACACAGCTCCTGAGCTCTGAAGGTCGGGGCGCTTGGGACGAGCTTGTTATAGGTACCTGATCCTCCCCATCTCCACCCCTCTCTATCCATCCCCCCCCCCCCCCGCTCTACCCCCACCACAACTTTCCCCTGGCCCTAATAGGCCGTGTGGGGTCTTTATGGACGTAAAGTTCCAACGATCAATCATCAATCAGTCTCACTGGTCTCGTGGCAGAGAGGCGCGGTAGAGAGCCATTATGTCCACGCAACTTTTAGAATCCTGAGTGATTTAAAGATTCCTTCCTCCTCCCCCCTCCCCCCCCCCCCCCCCCCCCTCCTCACTCCCCGTACTTCCCTTGCCCCTCTCCTCCCCCCCCCCCCCCCCCCCACCACTCCATCCATCCTCCTCCTCCATCCCAAATCATTTCTCCTCCCAAAGTAGTCTTCTCTCAGCGCATCCAGGGTGATTCGAGTTCAGTCAGTTTATGCGATGTACAGATCGGTTTCATAAACCAGGACCGGGCTCCTTTACCAAGGGCAATGTCCCATTAGAGGAGAAACCGAATCCGAGCTCTTTTACGTCAAGGGCGATTTCCCATTAAAGGAGAAACCGAATCCGAGCTCTTTTACGTCAAGGGCAATTTCCCATTAAAGGAGAAACCGAATCCAAGCTCTTTTACGTCAAGGGCGATTTCCCATTAAAGGAGAAACCGAATCCGAGCTCTTTTATGTCAAGGGCGATTTCCCATTAGAGGAGAAACCGAATCCGAGCTCTTTTATGTCAAGGGCGATTTCCCATTAAAGGAGAAACCGAATCTGAGCTCTGTTATGCCAAGGGCAATTTCCCATTAGAGGAGAAACCGAATCCGAGCTCTTTTACGTCAAGGGCAATTTCCCATTAAAGGAGAAACCGAATCCGAGCTCTTTTACGTCAAGGGCAATTTCCCATTAAAGGAGAAACCGAATCCGAGCTCTTTTATGTCAAGGGCGATTTCCCATTAGAGGAGAAACCGAATCCGAGCTCTTTTATGTCAAGGGCGATTTCCCATTAAAGGAGAAACCGAATCTGAGCTCTGTTATGCCAAGGGCAATTTCCCATTAGAGGAGAAACCGAATCCGAGCTCTTTTACGTCAAGGGCAATTTCCCATTAAAGGAGAAACCGAATCCGAGCTCTTTATGTCAAGGGCAATTTCCCATTAAAGGAGAAACCGAATCCAAGCTCTTTTATGTCAAGGGCGATTTCCCATTAAAGGAGAAACCGAATCCGAGCTCTTTTACGTCAAGGGCAATTTCCCATTAAAGGAGAAACCGAATCCAAGCTCTTTTATGTCAAGGGCGATTTCCCATTAAAGGAGAAACCGAATCCAAGCTCTTTTACGTCAAGGGCAATTTCCCATTAAAGGAGAAACCGAATCCGAGCTCTTTATGTCAAGGGCAATTTCCCATTAAAGGAGAAACCGAATCCAAGCTCTTTTATGCCAAGGGCGATTCCCCATTAAAGGAGAAACCGAATCCGAGCTCTTTTATGTCAAGGGAAATTTCCCATTAAAGGAGAAACCGAATCCGAGCTCTTTTACGTCAAGGGCAATTTCCCATTAAAGGAGAAACCGAATCCGAACTCTTTTATGTCAAGGGCAAATTGCATTAAAGGAGAAACCGAATCCGAGCTTTTTATCAAGGGTAATTTCAAACTCCAAGCACTGGTTTACGACATCCTTCCTTCAACCACTGCCGTATTTAGTTACGCCATAGGGTCCAGAAAACTGTCAGCTAACGAGCAATTTTTTGTTGGGGCTCAAACAATAGTAAGTTTGTTACAAACAACTCAAATAAAACAAGGCGTGTCATTTATAGCCGCCAACAAAGTTTACACCAGCGCAAATAAAACCACAATCATTTGAATCGAGACGGAACTCTTTTTTCTTTCTTTTTTACCCGGGGTGGATGCGTCTCATGTTTACGTGCGTGCTTTGGCGCTAGGTTGCTTCTACAGTCATATTAGTACCCGAACCTTTCGGAGGGCGATGACCGCGTCGCTGGACAGCTGCGCGGAGATAAAGAGTGCCCCTTCAGTGGCGTAACTAAATCTGGCAGAGTCTGGAGGAAGGTGCCGGAAAGCGGTGCTCGGAGTGTGGGGTAATTTCCCACTAAAGGAAAACACGCAACCGAGCTCCTTTTTTTATCCTAGGTAATTCCCTTTAAAGGAGAACCCGAAGTGAAGAAGACGCTCCTTTATTCTCCCATTAAAGGAGAACACGCAACCGAGCTCCTTTTTTATCCTAGGTAATTCCCTTTAAAGGAGAACCCGAAGTGAAGAAGACGCTCCTTTATTCTCCCATTAAAGGAGAACACGCAACCGAGCTCCTTTTTTATCCTAGGTAATTCCCTTTAAAGGAGAACCCGAAGTGAAGAAGACGCTCCTTTATTCTCCCATTAAAGGAGAACACGCAACCGAGCTCCTTTTTTATCCTAGGTAATTCCCTTTAAAGGAGAACCCGAAGTGAAGAAGACGCTCCTTTATTCTCCCATTAAAGGAGAACACGCAACCGAGCTCCTTTTTTATCCTAGGTAATTCCCTTTAAAGGAGAACCCGAAGTGAAGAAGACGCTCCTTTATTCTCCCATTAAAGGAGAACACGCAACCGAACTCCTTTTTTATCCTAGGTAATTCCCTTTAAAGGAGAACCCGAAGTGAAGAAGACGCTCCTTTATTCTCCCATTAAAGGAGAACACGCAACCGAGCTCCTTTTTTATCCTAGGTAATTCCCTTTAAAGGAGAACCCGAAGTGAAGAAGACGCTCCTTTATTCTCCCATTAAAGGAGAACACGCAACCGAGCTCCTTTTTTATCCTAGGTAATTCCCTTTAAAGGAGAACCCGAAGTGAAGAAGACGCTCCTTTATTCTCCCATTAAAGGAGAACACGCAACCGAGCTCCTTTTTTATCCTAGGTAATTCCCTTTAAAGGAGAACCCGAAGTGAAGAAGACGCTCCTTTATTCTCCCATTAAAGGAGAACACGCAACCGAGCTCCTTTTTTTATCCTAGGTAATTCCCTTTAAAGGAGAACCCGAAGTGAAGAAGACGCTCCTTTATTCTCCCATTAAAGGAGAACACGCAACCGAGCTCCTTTTTTTATCCTAGGTAATTCCCTTTAAAGGAGAACCCGAAGTGAAGAAGACGCTCCTTTATTCTCCCATTAAAGGAGAACACGCAACCGAGCTCCTTTTTTATCCTAGGTAATTCCCTTTAAAGGAGAACCCGAAGTGAAGAAGACGCTCCTTTATTCTCCCATTAAAGGAGAACACGCAACCGAGCTCCTTTATCCAGGACCATTTCCCATTAAAGGAGAACTCGAAACCGAACTCATTTATCCTGGGTAATTTCCTTTTAAGGAGAACCCCAAGTGAAGCAGACGCTTATTTATTCTGGGCAATTTCCCATTAAAGGAGAACTCGAATCCGAGCTCTTTTATCAAGGGCAATTTCCGATTAAAGGAGAAACCGAAACCCAGCTCCTTTATTCTGGGCAATTTCCCATTAAAGGAGAAACCGAATCCGAGCTCTTTTATCAATGGCAAATTTCCATTAAAGGAGAACCAGAAGCGGAGTTCCTTTATTCTGGGCAATTTGCCATTAAAGGAGAACTCGAAACCGAGCTCATTTATCCTAGGTAATTTTCCTTTAAAGGAGAACCCGAAGTGAAGAAGACGCTCCTTTATTCTCCCATTAAAGGAGAACACGTAACCGATCTCCTTTATCCTGGACAATTTCCCATTAAAGAAGAACTCGAAACCGAGCTCATTTATCCCGAATAATTTCCTTTTAAAGGAGAACCCGACCTGAAGAAGACGCTGGCGGGTCTGAAATTGTAGAAATAAACAAAAATACTTTCCATTTGTGGGGCTTTGTTTGTCTGATCTCTCAGTATCTGTCCAAACGAGTTGTGTGTGTGTGTGTGTGTGTGTGTGTGTGTGTGTGTGTGTGTGTGTGTGTGTTGTGTGATTTGATCCAAATACATGAAAAATTAAAAAGAACGGTATTTATTATGACAAAACACAACATGCGATTTTTTGGGGGTAAGCCCCTTTTCGGGGGTAAGCTTCCTAGGTTAGGTTCACCTTTAAAGGTGTATGGTTCACAAAGCTAAAACAAACAGCACGTTAAAATAAAAGACGAAAGAAAAAAGATCGCGTATTTTTCTTCTCCATTTTATCCTCTTTCTTTTTCTTTCTTTCTTTTTTTAAGTTTTCGATTTGAGGGCTTGATTGATTGTCAAGGCTGTTTATTGTGGCGACTGTGGCGTGCTAGCCATTCTGGTTTCAGTGGATTCAGTGAACCAGTCATTTGTTTCGAGAGTTTGATCATTATTATTTTTAGCCCTTCACTCTCGCAGTCCTGGAAGGAATAGTGTCTATACACTATCGCAAAAAGAAAAAAATCAATTAACTCTTTTCGCCTCCTTTTTCTATATATATATGTGTGTGTGTGTGTGTGTGTGTGTGTGTGTGTGTGTGTGTGTGTGTGTGTGTGTGTGTGTGTGTAAGTGTGTGTGTTGTAAGTGTGTGTGTGTGTTTGTGTGTGTGTGTGTGTGTGTGGTGTGTGTGTGTGTTGTGTGTGTGGTGTGTGTGTGTGTCTAGTGTGTGTTGTGTGTGTGTGTGTGTGTGGTGTGTGTGTGTGTGGTGTGTGTGTGTGTGTGTGTGTGTGTGTGTGTGTGGTGAGTGTGTGTGTGTGTGTGTGTGTGTGTGTTGTGGGCGCGTGCGGGTCCTGTGTGTGGTGTGTGGTGTGTGTGTGTGTGTGTGGTGTGTGTGTGTGTGGTGTGTGTGTGGTGTGTGTGTGTGTGCGTGTGTGTGTGTGTGTATGTGTATGTGTGCGTGTGTGTGTTTCTGTCTGTCTGTTTGTCTGTCTGTCTGTGTCCGTGTCTGTGTCTGTGTCTGTGTCTGTGTCTGTCTGTGCCTGTGTCTGTGTATGCCGAGATCGACAGCTTTCCGTACAATGACGTTCTGACTGCCGATGA
>JABMCL010000542.1:92500-102500 GCA_018857735.1 Alviniconcha marisindica | reverse complement strand
CACAATTAATGAAACATTAAAATGTCGCTCTTCGCTGCCCATCTTAACGCAGGAGTCACTCTGGCGGAGACAGCGTAGCGACAGGTATAAATATATTCTCCCTCTTCCCCCACCTCCATTCGCCCGTCCCTAATAAGCCTTATGGTTTTTGTCGACGTAAAGCACTATAAAAGAAGAGGCTTAGGAGCTATGTGAAAGTCGAGGTGGACGTCCTGGGCTCCCCCAGTCCCTAATAGTACAAGGGAGATCACAAATTAATGTAAAAATGATTGACGTCAAGTCTGTGGGCTGACGTCAAGTCTGTGGATTGACGTCAAGTTTGTGGATTGACGTCAAATCTGTGGACGTCAAGTCTGTGGATTGACGTCAAGTCTGTGGATTGACGTCAAGTCTGTGTATTGGCGTCAAGTCTGTGGATTGACGTCAAGTCTGTGGATTGACGTCAAGTCTGTGGATTGACGTCAAGTCTGTGGACGGAAAGCAACACTGAATGCACGTGCGTCTTGCGAGAGGTGACGAGTCGTGTGGAAGTCGAGGTGGCCGTCTTGGGCTCCCCGTCGCTAATAAGCCTTATGGTGGACGTAAAGAAACATTGAACTAGTGGAACTAAGATCGCCCCAGCTCCCCGTCCTTAATAGTCCTTACGGTCTCTGTGGACCAAACACTGAACCTAATTCAAAATCAATAGCTGAAGTCGAGGGGCGTCCTGTCCCGTCCAATAACGGTCTCTGTGGACGTGAAGCACTGTTGAACGAGTGTGTCTAGGAGCCAGGAGAGATCAGAGAGGGAGGTGAGTTGGCCTCGTAGTGAGTTGGACACACACACACACACACATGACACACCACAGACACACACACACACACACACACACACACATGGACACACACACACACACACACACACACACACAACACACACACACACACACACACACACACGGACACACACACACACACACACACACACACACACACACACACACACCACACACACACACACACAGACACACACACACACACACACACACACACACACACACACACACAGACACACACACACATGAACACACACACACACACACACACACACACACACACACACACACACACACACACACACACACACATGGACACACACACACACACACACACACACACACACACACACACACACACACACACACACACACACATGGACACCACACACATGGACACACACACGCACACACACAACCCCACCCCCCCCCCACCCACCACGCCACAACCCCCCCCCCCCCCCCCAACACACCCACACAAACAACAACAAAAACAGCAAAAACACCACACACACACAAAACACACACACACACCACACACACACACACACACACACACACACACACACACACACACACACACACACACACCAACACAAAAAAATTTGCTTCAAGTTCCAACAGCTATCTCGGACTCTGTCTTTGTGAATAGAAGCTGTTGAAAAGGCAAGTTGCGGAGTACACGAATCGCTAATAGACGATTTCCGGAAATAACAGGCGAAGATAATTTGACAGTGTTTTCTTACTCCGGGAGAGTGAAGTCCCCTGAATGGAGGTGGCAGCGGAGAAGAGCCGATCTGCGACACTTGGAGATCTTCAGGCATGGACCTATTATAATTTATACAGACTACCAGCTGGGGAACTACTATCCGATCTGCACGTTCCCGCGAGCAGTGAGTGTTTGATCGGCATTTCTGATGCCTTTTCTGCCTTTTGTTTACGGGTATCCGTCATCTTGCCCACGTGCTCACTGTACCCCCAACAAAAGCGTGCCTACTCTGCGTTTCACGGACCATTTTGCTTTACGTCCACAGAAGCGAGGTTGCTTATTAGGGACGGGGACAGGGGGGGGGTGGGGGGGGGGGGGAGGACGAAGAGTGAAGGCCGACCGCGGATACCGCCCGAAAAGACCGGAGAGACCGTGGACCGCCCCAGAACAATGGAAGTGTTAAGGCGGTGCCCCCTCGCCATGCCCAGCGACTAGTGCACTGCGCAATTGCTTTTCAACTGCTGTGTTTGGGCAGAGCCACAAGGACAATGTCCGTTGCACTGCTGTTGACGAACAACTCGAACAACTCGAAGCGAAAGAAGCCCAAACTTTCGCAGCCCAGCTCCATCATCTCCCTACTCATGATCTCTTCTGGGCTAACCTGAAGGTCCAGCTCCACCTCCCTCCTCCAAGACCTCTTGATCTTTTGATCTCGCCTGGAACCTTAATTGTGTGCGCTACACCCGCGGGCATGGACCTATATATACAGGGGTCCATGCCCGAAGGCTCTTACCGAGTGCAGTCCCCTGGATTTCCGAAGATCGTCTATTGGCACTGGCGGGGTCCCCACCTCCTTAACATCGTTGTTCCGGCGATGGCTGACGGTCTCTTCCGTCTTTTCGGGTCGAAGCGCTTGGGAGGAGCTTTTCATAGTTATCTGACCCTTCCCCCCCAATCTCCTCTCCCCCCCCCCCGCCCCCGCCCCCCGCCCCCCCCCCAATCTCCTGTCTCCCTCCTAACAATCTCTTATTCCCTCACAAAAAAAAAAAAAACAAAAATTTCTCTGCCTGTGAGCCGGGTTTGGGCCTAGTGGTAAGGCGTTAAAGCTGGTAACCGTGTGTGTGTGTGTGTGTGTGTGTGTGTGTGTGTTTGTGTGTGGTGTGTGTGTGTGGTGTGTGGTTGTGTGTGTGGTGTGTGGTGTGGTGTGTGTGGGATGTGTGTGTGAGCATGTGTTGTATTATCCAGCACACACACACACACACACACACACACACACACAACCCCAAAAACACACACACAACATGACACGCATGACGAAACACAACAGCACCGCAAACCATGCAGGCAAACACACTCACAGCAACAACACACAACACAACAACAAAAACACACACACAACACACAACACACACCACCACACACACACACCAAAACACACACACACACACACACACACACACACACACACACACACACACCAGTCCCAAACAAAGCACGTCGACAGCTTAGCCTATATTACAGACATACCCCAACGGGAAGGTTCAGTAACCCCATCCCCTGACCCCAAGACTCTCTCTCTCTCTCTCTCTCTCTCTCTCTCTCTCTCTCTCTCTCTCTCTCTCTCCTCCTCTTCTTCTTCTTTTTTCTTCTTTTTCTCTCTCTCTCTCTCTCTCTCTCTCTCTCTCTCTCTCTTCTCTCTCTCTCTCTCTCTCTCTTCTCTCTTTTCTTCTTCTCTTCTTCTTCTTCTTCTCCTCTCTCCCCCTCTCTTCTCTCTCTCTTCTCTCTCTTCTTTTTCTTCTTTTTCTTCTTCTTCTTCTTCTCTCTCTCTCTTCTTTCTCTTCTTCTTCTTCTTCTTCTCTCTCTCTTCTTCTTCTTCTTTCTTCTTTCTTTCCCCCTTTCTTCTCCTCTCTTCTCTCTTTTCTCTCTTCTTCTTTCTCTCTCTCTTCACCACACTCACACACACACACACACACACACACACGCGCGACCAATGGAAGCCTGCTGCAGCCATGACATGAAAGACACCAACCGGAACCTACACCTACCCCTACCCCTCCATCCGCCCAACCACCACCACCACCACCCTGTCAAACTCTCGCGAGACGTCACGAGAACTTCCGACCGAGGCGGAAGGGGAAAAAATGACGAGTGGATTAAAAATGTGAGGAGGGGGCTTTTAAGACCCATCAGAGCAGGAGCGCCTCACGGCTTTCACTCGGATTTCCAGCCGCTGCCTAGCAACGCTCTCCTTCCCATAGCAACTCATAACTTCGCCGACGAAGCTGGGAAGAGCGCGGGTGCGGTATCGGATTGCGAGAGCTCGGCGCTGTATCGGAGCCGTGCACGTGCAAAACGGCTGTAATGTTGATTAGAGGAAAACTTGACACAAAAAGGAGAAATGGAAGATGGAGGCTTTGTCGGGTGAAAAAGATGAAAAATCAAAAGAGAGAGAAGAGGAGAGAGAGAAAGAAAGAAAGAAAACAAAAAGGGGAAAGGGTGGAGAGGGAGACAAGAGATAGTGTGGGAAGAGGAGAAAACAGAGAAGAGGAAAAGACAGAAAAACAGACAGAAGAGGGGGGAAGAGAGACAGAAAGAGAGAAGGAGAGAGAAGAAGAGGAAAAGGGAAGAGAAGAGAGAAGAAGAAAGAAGAAAAAAGGGGGAAAAGGGAAAAAGGGGAAAAAGGGGAGAGGAGAGAGAAGAAGAAAAAGGGGAAAAGAGGAGAGAAGAAGAGAGAGGAAGAAAAGGGAAGGGAAGAGGAAGAGGAGAGAAGAAGAAAAAGAAAAAGGGAACGAAAAAGAAAACAAAAAAAGGGGGAAAAAAAAACTGGAAAGGGGGAAATACAATTTGAACCCTTGCGATTTGGAACAAACGGAAAAAAGATAAAACAAAAAAGAAAAAGAAGAAAAAAAGGAGACAAAAGAAAAAGGGGAAAAATTTTTATTTAAAAGGTAAACATTAAGAAGGGGGTTTTTGGGAAGAAACCTTTCCCAAAAAACTCCCCAACCCCCTTTAAAACAAAAACAAAACCACCAACCACCACCCCCACACACACCACAACAAAACACAACAAACACAACACCCCCAGGGGTTTGCTTCCAGCCTCCCTGACAAAGATATGGAGGGACTTCAAAGTCCACATCTCTGGCGCCGGAAATCAATGGTGCCCTACATTAAGCGGGAGGCTCAGCTGACACCCTCCACAAATAGATCAACTTTTTCCCTCCTCCTCCCTTGGCAAACTCAGCCGAGCTGTCGGACATATTTTTCACCTCATTCTATGCACACCACACACACACACACACACACACACGCACGCACGCACATGCACACACATACACACACACACACGCACGCACGCACATGCACACACATACACACACAAGCACGCACGCACGCACACACGCACGTACGCACGCACACAGACACACACACACACACACACACACACACACACACACACACACAGAAGACCCCCCCCCCCCACACACACACACACACACACACACCTTGGGTGACCAATATGTTGTACGTGTGCGTGCGTACGTGCATGCATGCGTGTGCGTGCGTGCGTGCTTGCGTGCGTGCGTGTGCGTGCGTGCGTGCGTGCGTGTGTGTGTGTACGTGCACAGTACACACATTTTTAAAACAAAAATGCACAGAAGTTTCGATAATGGAGAAAAAAATCGCTCGGTTCCTCGGTTCGTTTCAGAGGGACTCCAGACGGAGTAGGCTTACACTTGTAAGGAAGAGGCGGAGAGTGGGGTTCACAACAGCTGAGACAATTAAGTCTGATGAGTTTAACTGTAGCGCCTCAAGCATGGCTAGTGTACATGTAGCTGGCTCAAGCATGACTAGTGTACGTGTAGGTAACTCAAGCAAGGCTAGTGTACATGTAGCTCAAGCATGACTAGTGTAACATGTTGGTGTCTCAAGCATGACTAGTGTACATGTAGGTGGCTCAAGCATGACTGTGTACATGTAGGTGCCTCAAGCATGACTAGTATACATGTAGGTGTCTCAAGCATGACCAGTGTACATGTAGGTGCCTCAAGCATGACCAGTGTACATGTAGGTAACTCAAGCAAGGCTAGTGTACATGTAGCTGGCTCAAGCATGACTAGTGTACATGTAGGTGACTCAAGCATGACTAGTGTACATGTAGGTCTCAAGCATGACTAGTGTACATGTAGGTGCCTCAAGCATGACTAGTGTACATGTAGGTGCCTCAAGCATGACTAGTGTACATGTAGGTGCCTCAAGCATGACCAGTGTACATGTAGGTGCCTCAAGCATGACTGGTGTACTTAGTGACTCAAGCATGACTGGTGTACATATAAGTGACTCAAGTAAGACTAGTGTACATGTAGCTGGCTCAAGCATGACTAGTGTACATGTAGGTGGCTCAAGCATGACTAATGTACATGTACCTGCCTCAAGCATGACTAGTGTACATGTACCTGGCTCTAGCATGACTAGTGTACATGTACCTGCCTCAAGCATAAATGGAGTAACTGTTCTTGGCTTAAGCATGATTAGTGTAACTGTAGTTGGCTCCAGCATGGCTAGTGTACATGTAGTTGGCTGAAGCATAAAGTGTCTAACAGTAGTTGGCTCAAGCATAAATAGTGCAACTGCAGTTGGCTCAAGCATAAATAGTGCAACTGTAGTTGGCTCAAGCATAAATAGTGCAATTGTAGTTGGCTCAAGCATAAATAGTGTAACTGTAGTTGGCTCAAGCATAAATAGTGTAACTGTAGTTGGCTCAAGCATAAATTGTGCAACTGTAGTTGGCTCAAGCATAAATTGTGTAACTGTAGTGACTCAGGCATAAATAGTGTAACAGTAGTTGACTCAAACATAAATAGTGTAATTACGCATGATTTGTGTAATTATAGTTGGCTTGAGCATGCATAGTGCAACTGTAGTTGGCCGAAGCATACATAGTGTTACTGTAGTGGCTCAAGCATAAATAGTGTAAATGTAGTTGGCTCAAGCATAAATAGTGTAAATGTAGTTGGCTCAAGCATTTAACAAGAATGTACTTGAGGGGAAGCATAAAGAGTGTGTTATACTGTAGTGGTCTCAAACACAAAGAGAGTTATTGCAGAGGGAACAAGTATAAAGTGTATGATTCTAGCTGGCTCAAAAACAAAGAGTGTGACTGTAACTGACTCAGGCACAAAGGATGTGACTGTAACTGCCTCAAGCATAAGGAGCGTGACTGTAACTGACTCAAGCATAGTGTGACTGTAACTACCTCAAACGTAAAGAGTGTGACTGTAACTGGCTCAAGCATAAAGAGTGTGACTGTAATTGCCTCAAGCATAAGGAGCGTGACTGTAACTGACTCAAGCATAATGTGACTGTAACCGCCTCAAACATAAAGAGTGTGACTGTAACTGGCTCAAGCATAAAGAGTGTGACTGAACTGGCTCAAGACAAAGAGTGTGACTGTAACTGACTCAAGCATAAAGATGTGACTGTAACTGCCTCAAGCATAAGGAGATGTGACTGTAACTGACCCCTCAAGCATAAAGAGTGTGACTGTAACTGATTTCAGAAAGAGTGTGACTGTAACTGCCTCAAGCGTAAAGAGTGTGACTGTAACTGACTCAAGCATAAAGAGTGTGACTGTAACTGACTCAAGCATAAAGAGTGTGACTGTAACTGACTCAAGCATAAAGAGTGTGACTGTAACTGACTCAAGCATAAAGAGTGTGACTGTAGCTGACTCAGAAACAAAGAGTGTGACTGTAACTGACTCAAAAAACAAAGAGAGTGACTGCAACTGACTCAAAAAATTAAGAGAGTGACTGCACCTGGCTCAAAAACAAAGAGAGTGACTGCACCTGGCTCAAAAACAAAGAGAGTGACTGCACCTGGCTCAAAAACAAAGAGAGTGACTGCACCTGGCTCAAAAACAACAAAGAGTGTGACTGTAACTGGCTCAAAAATAGGAATGTGTAGTGACTGCTCAAAACCAAGAATAAGTGAAGAGTGTAGGGGTGCTTGAGGACGTAGAAGGGTGTGGGTGGTGAGGGTGGGGGGGTGGGGTGGAGGGTGGGGTGGGGGGAGGGTGGGGGGGTGAGGGTGGGGTGAGGGGGTGTGAGGGTGGAGGGGGGTGTGAGGTGGGGGTGTGAGGGTGAGGGTGAGGGTGGAGGGTGAGGGTGGGGGTGTGAGGGTGAGGGTGAGGGTGAGGGTGGGGGGGTGAGGGTGAGGGTGGAGGGTGGGGGGGGTGAGGGTGGAGGGTGTGGGGTGTGGGGTGTGAGGGTGAGGGTGAGGGTGGGGTGTGAGGGTGGGGGGGGTGGAGGGTGAGGGGGTGGAGGGTGAGGGTGAGGGTGAGGGTGGGGGGGGTGTGAGGGGGTGGGGGGGAGGGTGAGGGGGGGTGAGGGTGGGGTGTGAGGGTGAGGGTGGGGGTGAGGGTGAGGGTGGAGGTGAGGGTGGGGTGTGGGGTGAGGGGGTGGGGTGTGAGGTGAGGGTGGAGGGTGGAGGGGTGAGGGTGGGGGGTGTGAGTGGGTGGAGGGGTGAGGGTGAGGGTGGGGGTGAGGTGAGGGTGGGAGGGGGGTGGGGGTGTGAGGGTGAGGGTGGGGTGGGGGTGAGGGTGGGGGGGTGAGTGGAGGGTGAGGGTGGGGGGTGAGGGTGAGGGTGAGGGGTGGTGAGGGGGGTGGGGAGTGAGGGTGAGGGTGAGGGTGGGGGGTGTGAGGGTGAGGGTGGGGGGGGGTGAGGTATACGACAAATGGAGCAAACACAGAGAGTGAGAGTGTGCCTGCTCAAGCGCAAGGAGTGAGTGTAACTGTGATGGTGGGTACGAGCAGCTGAAGCAAACATCAAGGCTTAGAGGGTGACGGTTATTACAGTGATGCTCCAAGTGTGACTGAAATGAAATTCTCACGTGTTCATTGCCCATCGATCTGCCGTCTGACAGGCAAGGGCTTCGTCTGGTCAGTTGTCTTTCAGTCTTCATTTTATACCCTCTCTCTCTCTCTCTCTCTCTCTCTCTCTCTCTCTCTCTCTCTCTCTCTCTCTCTCTCCTCCTCTGAGCTGAAGTCTCTCTCTCTCTCTCTCTCTCTCTCTCTCTTCTTCTCTTACTCTCTCTCTCTGGTCTCTCTCTCTCTCTCTCTCTCTCTCTCTCTCTCTCTCTCTCTCTCTCTCTCTCTCTCTCTCTCTCTCTCTCTCTTGATGGGATGACCACGTAAACACCAGTGACAGATTTTCGTTATACAGACAATTTAAAACATTAGCTTGTGCTGAACCCTACATAATGTTAAATTTAAACAGATATATAAGGTATGCATTGACCAGATTTAGATTTGGGGTGTCAGATATTAAAGTACATAGATCAAGATTTAAACTTTATAATGCGGATGAATTGAAATGTCCCTTGTGTCTTTCGACTGTGGATAATGAAGTCCATTTTGTTCTGTGTTGCCCTGCATTTGTAGATTTAAGATACGAGTTTATAGAGTCAAAATATTTCAATAACCCATGTGAATTTCGGTTGGCATTGCTCTTAGCTACTCAAAACGAACGCGCCTTGAAAAATCTTGCTTTGTTTCTGTATAAAGCATTCAGCAGAAGGAAAAACCCTGCTATCGTGAAGAATTTAAATGTACATCACGAATTAATATTCAAGAACGTTATTATAATATCCTTTGCATATGCTTTTGCTCCCGCCTTGTGCATTTGTTACATTCCAACATCAGTAATTTGTTTACTGTGTGTGTAGTGTCTTATAAGGTTTATTGTGCTTACATCCTTTCAAATGGGGCTATGGCCTTATTGAATAAAATTTCCGTATTCCGTATTCTCTCTCTCTCTCTCTCTCTCTCTCTCTCTCCTCTCTCTCTCTCTCCTCTCTCTCTCTCCTCTGTGAAGCAGTTGATGTTTCAAAGGTGTGTGTGTGTGTGTGTGTGTGTGTGTGTGTGTGTGTGTGTGTGTGTGTGTGGTGTGTGTGACAGAGAGAGAGAAACACACACACACACGCACACACACACACACACACGCACGCACGCACGCACGCACGCACGCACGCACGCACACCACACACACACACACACACACACACACACACACACTTTGGAAACATCAACTGCTTCGCAGAGAGAGACAGACAGACAGACAGACAGACAGACAGAGCAACGGCAGAAAGAAAGAAGGCAAGAGAGAGAGGACAGGGAAAGAAAGGGGGTTAAAGACAAGGTACAGACAGAGAAGGGGGATGAGGGCAGAGAGGGAGGGAGAGAGAAAAAGACAAGAGAGAGAGGGGGAAGAGGGAGGGAGAGAGAAAAAGACAAGAGAGAGAGGGGGCAAGGAGAGAGAGGAGGTTAGATGCAGCATGTAGAAAGAGTGGGATGGTGGAGAGGGCAGAGAGGAGGGAGAGAGAAGACAGGAGAGAGAGAGGGGGAAGGAGAGAGAGGGGGGGTTAGAGAGGGTAGCAGCATGTAGAAAGAGTGGGATGGTGGAGAGGGCAGAGAGGG
>JABMCL010000542.1:55000-82500 GCA_018857735.1 Alviniconcha marisindica | reverse complement strand
TTGTTTTTTTCTTCTGTTTTCGTACTTTCGAGGAACTGATGTTGATAACAAAACCGTCTATCTTCCCGTGTCACGCCAGTCAGTGGCACAATGCACACTGTCGCTAGTTCCTTTAATAAGACGAGACAGAGAGACAGACAGACAGACAGACAGCCAGACAGACAGACAGACAGACAGACAGACAGACAGACAGACAGACGGACAGACAACATCACACACACAACACACACACACACAACACACACACACAACACACAACGACACACACACACATGGATAGATGAGGGGAGAACAGAAGAGAGCAGTATGTGTGTGTGTGTGTGTGTGTGGTCGTGCGTGCGTGCGTGCTTGCGTGCGTGCGTGCGTGCGTGCGTGCGTGCGTGCGTGTGCGTGTGTGTGTGTGTGCTGTGCGTGTGTGCGTGTGTGTGTGTGTGCACATACAAGCTACATACATATACAAGCGACTTTATACTTAATACGTTCTGAAATGGGAAGCCAGTGCAGTTTTTCCAGGAGAGGTGTTGAGCGGTGGTGACGGGGTGCCAAGAGAACGAGTCTTGCAGCAAAGTTTCGATTGAATTTTCTGGAGAGGTTGGATGACAGAAGTAGGAGTACCCATGAGGAGACAGCTGCAGTAGTCAAGCCGTGAGCAGAGTTTGCAGGAAGAGTGCCGGAAAGGGCCGGAAAGTCGTGCCGGAAAGTGAGGCATGGAGGCAGGGTCAGTGTCCTCGGTCCCTTCTTTGCTAGTCAGTTTGGGAAGTATGGAAGGAAGGAAGGAAGGAAGGAAGGAAGGAAGGAAGGAAGGAAGGAAGTAAACATGGTGCTTAACGTCCATGGAAACCACAAGGCTTATTAGGGACGGGGAGAAAGGGGGGGCATGGAGGTGTAAGTAAACATGGTGCTTAACGTCCACAGAAACCATAGAGGCTTATTAGGGACGGAGAGAAGGGGGGGGCGGAGGGGGTGGAGGTGTAAGTGAGTAAACATGGTGCTTAACGTCCACAGAAACCCTAAGGCTTATTAGGGACGGGAGATGGGGGTATGGAGGTGTAAATAAATAAACATGGTGCTTAACGTCCACGGAAACCATAAGGCTTATCAGCGGGAATGGGGTATGGAGGTGTACATAAATAAACATGGTGCTTAACGTCCACGGAAACCATAAGGCTTATTAGGGACGGGGAGATGGGGGGAGGGGGGGGGGGTATGGAGGTGTAAATAAGTAAACATGGTGCTTAACGTCCATATAAACCATAAGGCTTATTAGGGACGGGGAGAATGGGGGGAAGGGGGTATGGAGGTGGTGGGAAGAGGGAGAGTACATACCTTTCGCTACACTGTCACCACCAGAATGACCTGCATTAAGACGGGCAGCGATGAGAGCCATTTAACGTTTCATTAATTGTGAGGGACAAAGTCACAAGACGGTGTCCACAGACCACGACTTTTGAAGAGAAAGGAGAGCCGAAGCGGATTCGAACCGCCGGAGGTCCTTCTGCTTGCCAGCCTAACGCCTTGCCGCTAGGCCGGGCCGGTTGAACGTTCCTTTACGCCCACAGAAACCGTAGGCTTATTAGGGACGGGAGCCCAGGACGCCCACCTCGACTTTCACACAGCTCCTGAACTCTGCTAGGCCGATGCCAGGCAAGCCGCTGTTCCAGCGATGCAAGGGAAGCAACTACGAAAACTGACCCTCCGACAAAAATCAATGAGCGACGGAAGTCTGTTGAACTAGGCCCCGCAGCACGGCTGTCGGTGACTCCGCCCTCGCTGCGTCAATGCCTGGCAGCGATTGGTTGACATATGGGCGGGCTAGGCCATTAGTATTACAGCAGGGTTAGTTCATTTTCTGAACGGAGCCAGCTGGATAAGAGGGGTGTGTGTGTGTGTGTGTGTGTGTGTGTGTCAGTGTGTGTGTGTGTGTGTGTGTGTGTGTGTGTGTGTGTGTGTGTGTGTGTGTGTGTGTGTTGTGGTTTGTGTGTCAGTGTGTGTGTGTGTGTGTGTGTGTGTGTGTGTAGTGTGTTTGTGTGTGTCGTGTGTGTGTGTGTGTGTGTGTGTGTGTGTGTGTCAGTGTGTGTGTGTGTGTGTGTGTGTGTGTGTGTGTGTGTGTGTGTGTGGTGTGTGTGCTGTGTGTGTGTGTGTGTGTGTGGTGTCGTGTGTGTGGTGTGTGTGTGTGTGTGTGTGTGTGTGTGTGTGTGTGTTGTCAGTGTGTGTGTGTGTGTGTGTGTGTGTGTGTGTGTGTGTGTGTGTGTGTGTGTGTGTGTGTGTTGAAAAGCTTCGGCCTCCTTTCTCAAAAGTTGTGTCTGTGGACACTGTCTTGTGGACTTTGCCCTCAAAATTAATGAAACTTTAAATGGCTCCGGTCGCTGCCCATCAATGCAGGAGTCATTCTGGTGGTGACAGTGTAGGGGATAGGTATATAATCTCCCCCCCTTCTCCGTCCCTAAAGCCTTATGGTTTCTGTGGACGTAAGCACCATGTTCACTCTGTGGGGGGTGTGTGTGTGTGCGTGTGTGTGTGTGTGTGTGTGTGTGTGTGGGTTTTGTGGAGTGGTGCGTGCGTGCGTGCGTGTGGTGCGTGTCATTTTTTATGATGTGTGTGGTGCAGCGGGGTCTGTGTGTGTGTGCGCGTGCGTGCGTGTCGTGCGTGCGTGCGTGCGCGTATGGCGTGTGGGGTGGTGCGTGCGTGCGTGTGCGTGCGTGGGGTAAGGACTAAAAAATACGAAACACAAGGGAATGGGGTCGGAAACAGAGGGACCGAAGATAAAACAAACAACAACAACAACAAAACAACATAAAAAAAGGAGGAGACACAGAGAAGACAGAGCAGAGAAGAAAGATAGAGGGAACAGAGGACAGAGAGAGAGAACAGAAGATAGACAGACAGACAGACAGAAAACGTTTGTACTGTGCCATAAAATTAGCGTTTGTTGTTGTTTTTTGTTTTGTTTTTTTTTTTGTTTATTTTTTAACCGTTTGCGTGTTTGAACTTTAGACGAAACAAAAGACCTGTTCCCGTGTGAATACAAAAATTTTTAAAAAAAAATCCCCCCCAAAAAAAATCACATACGTACTTAAAGATCCCGTGTCTATGCAGAGTTCGGTGGATTATGCAAAACCCAGCAGCACTAAAAGTGTAAAATTTTTAACTTTGAAACTGGACACTGTACGGAAGAAAAAAAGGAGAAGGAGGAGAGAAAGAAGAAGAAAGAAAGAGAAGAAGAGGAGGAGGAAGGGAAGAGGGAAAAAGAAGAAGAAGGGAGGAGGAGGAGAGAAAGAAGAGAGGGGGAGGAAGAAGAAGAAATGAAGAGAAAGAAGGAGAAGGAACGAGAAAAGGGAAAGGAAGGAGGAAGGAAGGAAGGAAGGAAGGAAGGAAGGAAGGAAGGAAGGAGAAGGGGGAAAGAGAAGAGGAGAGAAGGAAGGGAAAGGGGAAGAAGAGAAAAAAGAAGAAGAGAGAAAAGAAAGAAGAAGAAGAAGAAAAAAGAAGAAAGAGAAAAAGGAGAATAAAAGAAAAAGAAGAGATAGAAGAAGGAGAAGAAGAAGAAGAGATGAAAAAAAAGAAGGAGAAGAAGAAAGAAGAAAAGGAGGAGGAGGAGGAGGAAGAAAAGAAGAAAAGAAAGAAGAAGAGAAGGAAGAAGAAGAAGAAGAAGAAGAAGAAGAAGAAGAAGAAGAAGAAGAAGAAGAGGGGGAGGAGGAGGAGAAAGAGAAAGAAGAAGAAAAGAAAGAAGAAGAGAAGGAAGAAGAAGAAGAAGAAGAAGAAGAAGAAGAAGAAAGAAGAAGAAGAAGAGGAGGAGGAGGGGGAAAGAGAAAGAAGAAAAAGAAAAAGAAGAAGGAAAAAGGAAGAAAAGAAGAAAAAGAAGAAAGAAGAAGAGGAGGAGGAGGAGGAGGAGAAAGAGAAAGAAGAAGAAAAGAAAGAAGAAGAGAAGGAAGAAGAAGAAGAAGAAGAAGAGAAGAAGAAGAAGAGGAGGAGGAGGAGGAGGAGGAGAAAGAGAAAGAAGAAGAAAAGAAAGAAGAAGAGAAAGAAGAAGAAGAGAAAGGAAGCAAAGTGGTGGGGTAGGTGGAGGTGGACAAAGACAGACGGACCGAAAGACGAGAGTGTTGAGAGCGCCACAGCGCTGGAAACGCGCTTATCCAGTCTCGGCCAACCAAGATTCAATTTCGGAAGTCACCGAGTCTCGGTGGACCCTCGCCGAGCTGCCAACCAATCCACGGTCTTGAATAATTAACGAACTCTGATGCCGGCTAATTACTTTAGCATCCCGTTGTGTCCGCGCCCCGCAAAAGCGGGGCAAGCCTCGTGGGGAGTTGAACCAACCACCACCACCCTCCCCAACCCCCACCCGCCTCTCGCCATCCATCACAGCTTCGGTCCGTGAGATAGGGAGATGCAGACTGTCCAAATGGCCGATGAGGGATACGTCACGTACGTACGTACGTACGTACGTACGTACCAGGGTCGTCTCCGTACCGCAAAATTTATTTCAAGCACCAGAAATTTCCAGTGACCACAAGCATTTTTTATTTATTTTTTATTTTTTGGAAAGGCTTTGCCATGAATGCTCTAAATCTTGGGATTTTTACAAGCGCCAGAATGATGTAGTAGTTGCTCTCTCTCTCTCTCTCTCTCTCTCTCTCTCTCTCTTCTCTCTCTCTCTCTCTCTCCCCCTCCTCTCTCTCTCTCTCTCTCTCTCTCCCCTCTTCCTCCCTCCTCTCTCTCCCCTCCCCTTTCCCCCCCCCCTCCCTCTCTCTCTCTCCCCCTCTCTCCCCACCTCTCTCCTCTCTCTCTCCCCCTCTCTCTCTCCCCCCTCTCTCTCTCTCCCCCCCCTCTCTCTACAAGTGTCAAACGCTCTAGTGCTAGGATTTTACGAAAATGTCTAATAGTCTCTCTCTCTCTCGTCTCTTTACTATCTCTCGTCTCTCTCTCCTCTCTCTCTCTCTCTCTCTTCTCTCTCTCTCTCCAAGTGCCAAAACGATCCAGTGTTAGGATTCTACGAAAGCTAGAGTGCCCTAACCTTGCGATTTTACAATTACCAGAATGAACACACAAAGGATTTAATTAGCGCTCGAAATACGTAACCCAACTACAACGACAAAGACCTGAGTCCCCTACGGTAACTCTCAGCTGGCATGAGCGTAAATACAAGCTACATAAACCCCACTAGAGGTACTTTTTTTTTTTAGTGAGCCGGTTTGGCCTAGCGGTAAGGCGTTAGGCTGGTAAGCAGAAGGACCTCTGTTCGAATCTGCGTCGGCTCTCCTTTCTCTTAAAATTGTGGTCTGTGGACACTGTCTTGTGACTTTGTTCCTACTTTTAAACATTAAAACGCTCTCATGCTGCCCATCTTAATAAAATCATTCTTGTGGTGACAGCCCTGCAAAAGGTATATTCTCCCTCTCCCCCCCCTCCATACCTCCCTTTCCCCCCCCTTTTCCCCGTCCCTAAAAAGCCTCATGGTTTCTGTGGACGTTAAGCACCATGTTTACGTTTCATTTTTACATTTGTTTAAATCACCAGAATGATCTAGGAGTTGCTGTCTCTACAAGTGCCGACCAGAGAGTTCTAGTGCTAGTATTCTGCGAAAGCCAGGATGTTCTTGTACAGGGACTGTAAAATTCCCGGACTGAAACAGTGCACGCAGGGTACCAGGCGAGATCAAAAGATCAAGAGATCTTAGAGGAGGGAGGTGGAGCTGGACCTTCAACTTAGCCCAGAAGAGATCATGAGTAGGAGGGGGAGCTGGGCTAAGAAGATTGGACTTCCTTTGCTTGAGTTGTCCAAGTTGTTCGTCAACAGCAGTGCGACGGACATTGCCCTTTGTGACTCTGGCCAGGCACAGCAGTTGAACACAAAGTCGCTGGGCAATGGCGAGGGACACCGCCCTAACACTTCCATTGTTCTGGCGGCGGTCCACGGTCTCTCCTGTCTTTTTCGGGCGGTTCGCGGTCGAGCCTTCACTCTGTCGGCCCCTTCCTACTCTGTCCCCGTCCCTAATAGGCCATCTCGCCTCCGTGGACGTAAAGCATCAAGAAAGAAAAAAAAAAACAGTGCACGCACCTGCCTGCAAACAGTATGTTTTCCCGTCCTTTAACAAATCACTTTCAGTACTGTGCGTTTCGATGAAAGTCCTAGCTTTCACATGCTAATGCGAAAAAGGAAAACGTAAATGCTAAAGACTTTCAAATTTCACACTTTTATCGGTCGTTTTCAAATGATATGATGGCAGTGAAAGGGCTAATGGCAAGATTCCGCAAATGGCCCAATGGTAATGCACTTTCAGGAGGATTCCGCAAATGGCATAAAGTTCTAAAAGAAGGATTCTGAAATGCCCGACTGTTACAGTCGTAGGATTTCGCGAGTGCCAGGATGCTCTGGTACCCGGATTTTGCAGGTGCCAGGATGTCTAGTACCAGGATTTTGCAGGTGCCTGGATGATCTAGTAACAGGATTTTGCAGGTGCCAGGATGACCTAGCAGGATTATGCAGGTGCCAGGATGCTCTAGTAACAGAATTTTGCAAGTGAAGCTCTAGTACCAGGATTTTGCAGGTGCCAGGATGCTCTAGTACCAGGATTTTGCAGGTGCCAGGATGCTCTAGTAACAGGATTTTGCAGGTGCCATGATGCTCTAGCAACAAGATTTTGCAAGTGCCAGGATGCCCTAGTACCAGGATTTTGCATGTGCCAGGATGCGCTCGAAACAGGATTTTGCCTGTTCCAGGATGCTCTAGTAACAGGATTTTGCAAGTGCCAGGATGCTCTAGTACTGACCAGGATTTTGCAGGTGCCAGGATGCTCTAGTAACAGGATTTTGCAAGGTGGGCTACAGGGAGGGGGATACAAACTTCACTGCGGCCTCGATCCTCATGTAGCCTCGTGGTCTAATGGTCAAGCACTCCGGACTGCACGCCAGCTATCGCGCGAGGTCAAATCTCGGTGGAATCATTAAGAATGAAAAACAAAGAAAACCTCCCCCCCAACTGTTTTATTTTTATTTTTATATATATTTTTTATATATAATAAATTATTATTATTATCTATTCAGCTTCAGCAACATCAAAACTGTCATTTGCAGCTCTCTCTCTCTCTCTCTCTCTCTCTCTCTCTCTCTCTCTCTCTCTCTCTCTCTCTCTCTCTCTCTCTCTCAATTCCCACGTCTTCGAAAAATAGCTTGAACAGCGTTTAAAATGTTATGCCTGTGGAAGCAGAGGCCCTTCTCTCTCTCCCTCCCCTCTCTCTCCCTCCCCCCTCCCTCTGCCTCCCTACCCCCCCTCTCTCTCTCTCTCTCTCTCTCTCAATTCCCACGTCTTCGAAAAATAGCTTGAACAGCGTTTAAAATGTTATGCCTGTGGAAGCAGAGGCCCTTCTCTCTCTCCCTCCCCCTCTCTCTCTCCCTCCCCCTCTCTCTCTCTCCCTCCCCCCCCACCCCCACTCTCTCTCCTGCCCCCCCTCTCTCTCTCTCTCTCTCTCTCTCTCTCTCTCTCTCTCTCTCTCTCTCAATGCCCACGTCTTCGAAAAATAGCTTGAACAGCGTTTAAAATGTTATGCCTGTGGAAGCAGAGGCCCTTCTCTCTCTCCCTCCCCTCTCTCTCTCCCTCACCCCTCCTCTCTACCTCCCTGCCCCCCCTCTCTCTCTCTCTCTCTCTCTCTCTCTCAATTCCCACGTCTTCGAAAAATAGCTTGAAGAGCGTTTAAAATGTTATGCCTGTGGAAGCAGAGGCCCTTCTCTCTCTCCCCTCCCCTCTCTCTCTCCTCCCCCCTCTCTCTCTCTCCCTCCCCCCCCTCCCTCTGCTCCCTGCCCCCCTCTCTCTCTCTCTCTCTCTCTCTCTCTCTCTCTCTCTCTCTCTCTCTCTCTCTCTCTCTCTCAATGCCCGACATTCAGAAAAATAGCTTGAACAGCGTTTAAAATGTTATGCCTGTGGAAGCAGAGGCCCTTCTCTCTCTCCCTCCCCCTCTCTCTCTCCCTCACCCCCCCCCCCCCCCCCCCCCCCCCCCCACCCCCTCTCTCTCTCTCTCTCTCTCTCTCTCTCTCTCTCTCTCTCTCTCTCTCTCTCTCTCTCTCAATTCCACGTCTTCGAAAAATAGCTTGAAGAGCGTTTAAAATGTTATGCCTGTGGAAGCAGAGGCCCTTCTCTCTCTCCCTCCCCCTCTCTCTCTCCTCCCCCCCTACCTCCCTGCCCCCCTCTCTCTCTCTCTCTCTCTCTCTCTCTCTCTCTCTCTCTCTCTCTCTCTCTCTCTCTCTCTCTCTCTCTCTCAATGCCCACGTCTTCGCAAATTAGCTTGAACAGCGTTTAAAATGTTATGCCTGTGGAAGCAGAGGCCCTTCTCTCTCTCCCCCCCCCCCCTCTTCTCCTGCCCCCCCTCTCTCTCTCTCTCTCTCTCTCTCTCTCTCTCTCTCTCTCTCTCTCTCTCTCCCTCTCTCTCAATCCGATCAAAAATAGCTTGAACAGCGTTTAAAATGTTATGCCTGTGGAAGCAGAGGCCCTTCTCTCTCTCCCTCCCCCTCTCTCTGCCTCCCTCCCCATCTCCCTCTCCCCCCACCCTCCCCCTTCTCCCTGCCCCCCTCTCTCTCTCTCTCTCTCTCTCTCTCTCTCTCTCTCTCAATTCCACGTCTTATAGCTTGAACAGCGTTTAAAATGTTATGCCTGTGGAACCCCCCTTCTCTCTCCCTCCCCCTCTCTCTCCCTCCCCCCCTCCCCCTCTCTCCCTCCCTGCCCCCCCCCTCTCTCTCTCTCTCTCTCTCTCTCTCTCAATGCCCACGTCTTCGAAAAATAGCTTGAAGAGCGTTTAAAATGTTATGCCTGTGGAAGCAGAGGCCCTTCTCTCTCTCCCTCCCCCTCTCTCTCTCCCTCCCCCCCCTCCCCTCTACCTCCTGCCCCCCCCTCTCTCTCTCTCTCTCTCTCTCTCTCTCTCTCAATGCCCACGTCTTCGAAAAATAGCTTGAAGAGCGTTTAAAATGTTATGCCTGTGGAAGCAGAGGCCCTTCTCTCTCTCCCTCCCCCTCTCTCTCTCCCTCCCCCCTCCCCTCTCCTCTCCCTGCCCCCCCCTCTCTCTCTCTCTCTCTCTCTCTCTCTCTCTCTCTCTCTCTCTCTCTCTCTCTCTCTCTCTCTCTCTCAATGCCCACGTCTTCGAAAAATAGCTTGAACAGCGTTTAAAATGTTATGCCTGTGGAAGCAGAGGCCCTTCTCTCTCTCCCTCCCCTCTCTCTCTCCCTCACCCCTCCTCTTTCCCTCCCCTGCCCCTCTCTCTCTCTCTCTCTCTCTCTCTCTCGTTCCACGTCTTCGAAAAATAGCTTGAAGAGCGTTTAAAATGTTATGCCTGTGGGCTTAGAGGCCCTTCTCTCTCCCTCCCCTCTCTCTCCCTCCCCCTCTACCTCCCTGCCCCCTCTCTCTCTCTCTCTCTCTCTCTCTCTCTCTCTCTCTCTCTCTCTCTCTCTCTCTCTCTCTCTCTCTCCAATGCTAGTCATATGAATTGATCAGATGTTCTACTGCCTTATATGCTGGTTGTATGCTCATTCTCTCTCCCTCCCCTCTCTGTCTCTTGTCTCTCTCTCCCTCCCACCCTCCCTCTCCTCCCTGCCCCCCCCTCTCTCTCTCTCTCTCTCTCTCTCTCTCTCTCTCTCTCTCTCTCTCTCTCTCTCTCTCAATGCGTCTTCGCAAATTAGCTTGAAGAGCGTTTAAAATGTTATGCCTGTGGAAGCAGAGGCCTCTCTCTCCCTCCCCCTCTCTCTCCCTCCCCTACCTCCCTGCCCCCTCTCTCTCTCTCTCTCTCTCTCTCTCTCTCTCTCTCTCTCTCTCTCTCTCTCTCTCTCTCAATACCCCGTCTTCGAAAAATAGCTTGAAGAGCGTTTAAAATGTTATGCCTGTGGAAGCAGAGGCCGCAGCGGGGACTGTGCCGGTCGGTGTACGGCAATGTACAATACGTAACGTATGGCGGATGATGGACAAGCTGTCGGCACCAGACCACCAGACCACCACGACACACAGACGGGTGCCAGGGACCATTTAGGGAATCCTCGGAGTGTGAAATCAACTTCCGCTCGGCGGGCGGGGGGGCTGCTGGAGATGCCACCTACGTACGTCACGCCAGCAGCTAGCCCTTGAAAGCGAGTCAGCGCGCGTCATTTTGATCTACGTCACAGCTGTCACTAATTCCAAAACTGCTCGATTCGTCGTTAACTTCGAGAGCGATTTTTTTTTTTTTTTTTTTTTTTTGTTAATGGAAGAAAGAAAAGAACGAGACAGACAGACAAACAGACAGACAATCAGACAGACAGGCAGACGAGTGCCAAGGGCCGTTTAGACAGACACGGAGATAAAGGGAGGATAGACAGACAGAGAGACCGACTGACAGACAGACACAGACAGACACAGACAGACAAAGAGACACGCAGATAGAGGGAGGAGAGACAGACAGAGAGACCGACTGACAGACAGACAGACCGACAGAGACCGACAGAGAGACCGACACGCAGATAGAGGGAGGAGAGACAGACAGAAAGACCGACTGACCGACAGACAGACCGACAGAGACTGACAGAGAGATAGACACGCAGATAGAGGGAGGAGAGGCAACAGAAAGACCGACTGACCGACAGACAGACCGACAGAGACCGACAGAGAGACAGACACGCAGATAGAGGGAGGAGAGGCAGACAGAGAGACCGACAGAGAGACAGACACGCAGATAGAGGGAGGAGAGGCAGACAGAGAGACAGAGAGACCGACAGACCGACAGAGACTGACAGAGAGATAGACACGCAGATAGAGGAGGAGAGGCAGACAGAGAGACCGACAGAGAGACAGACAGACAGATAGAGGAGGAGAACGAACAGAGAGACAGAGAACCGACAGACCGACAGAGACTGACAGAGAGATAGACACGCAGATAGAGGAGGAGAGACAGACAGAGAGACCGACAGAGAGACAGACAGACAGAGACAGACCGACAGAGGCCGACAGAGAGACTGACGTGCACAGAGAGGGAGGAGAGACAGAGAGACCGAGAGACAGTCCGACAGACAGAGAGACCGACAGACAGAGACCGACCGACTGACAGACAGACAGACAGAAAGGGGAGGAGACCGACAGAGAGACCGACAAAGAGACCGACTGACAGACAGACAAGCAGAGAGAAGAAGAGACAGAGACCGAATGGCAGACAGGCAGACAGACAGAGAAAGAGAGAGAGAGAGAGAGAGAGAGAGAGAGAGAGAGAGAAGAAGGGGACTGAATTACTTTGATATTCAAAGGAGACCCGATCCGAAGAAGCATCAGCGGCCCTGTCAAGACGAATGGAATAATATTGATTTATATGTACAGTGCTTTTCCACTCGGCATCTCGTTCTGTGCGTTCCGTTCGCAAGTAGCGAAAACACGGTCGTGGGTGTATGTACGTTTAAAGAATGTGTAAGGGCTTAGGGCCTCCCCCCCCCCCTCCCCCTCCCCTCTTCTCCCCGTCCCTAATAAGCCTTATGGTTTCTGTGGACGTCAGGCACCATGTTTACTTACTTCACCTCCATACCCCCTTCTCCCCGTCCCTAATAGCCTTATGGTTTCTGTGGACGTCAGGCACCATGTTTACTTACTTCACCTCCATACCCCCTTCTCCCCGTCCCTAATAAGCCTTATGGTTTCTGTGGACGTTAAGCACCATGTTTACTTACTTGACCTCCATACCCCCTTCTCCCCGTCCCTAATAAGCCTTATGGTTTCTGTGGACGTTAAGCACCATGTTTACTTCTTCACCTCCATACCCCCTTCTCCCCGTCCTAGTAAGCCTTATGGTTTCTGTGGACGTCAGGCACCATGTTTACTTACTTCACCTCCATACCCCCTTCTCCCCGTCCCTAATAAGCTTTATGGTTTCTGTGTGCGTGCGTGCGTGCGTGCGTGCGTGCGTGCGTGCGTGCGTGCGTGCGTGCGCGCGTGTGTTTTAGCGTAGTTATAATAATTACTTTGTACACTGCTTTATAATTATGTACCTGTATTTGATTGCTTGTATACGGTATGTTAGTAAATGTAAATGGTATACATTATGTACATGTATATGATATGTCAGTAAATGTCAATGGTATACATTATGTACATGTATATGATATGTCAGTAAATGTCAATGGTATGTATTATGTACATGTATATGATATGTCAGTAAATGTCAATGGTATACATTATGTACATGTATATGATATGTCAGTAAATGTCAATGGTATACATTATGTACATGTATATGATATGTCAGTAAATGTCAATGGTATACATTATGTACATGTATATGATATGTCAGTAAATGTCAATGGTATACATTATGTACATGTATATGATATGTCAGTAAGTGTAAATGGTATACATTATGTACATGTATATGATATGTCAGTAAGTGTCAATGGTATACATTATGTACATGTATATGATATGTCAGTAAGTGTCAATGGTATACATTATGTACATGTATATGATATGTCAGTAAGTGTCAATGGTATACATTATGTACATGTATATGATATGTCAGTAAGTGTCAATGGTATACATTATGTACATGTATATGATATGTCAGTAAATGTCAATGGTATACATTATGTACATGTATATGATATGTCAGTAAATGTCAATGGTATACATTATGTACATGTATATGATATGTCAGTAAATGTAATGGTATGTATTATGTACATGTATATGATATGTCAGTAAATGTCAATGGTATGTATTATGTACATGTATATGATATGTCAGTAAATGTCAATGGTATGTATTATGTACATGTATATGATATGTCAGTAAGTGTCAATGGTATACATTATGTACATGTATATGCTATGTCAGTAAGTGTAAATGGTATACATTATGTACATGTATATGCTATGTCAGTAAATGTCAATGGTATACATTATGTACATGTATATGATATGTCAATAAATGTCAATGGTATACATTATGTACATGTATATGATATGTCAGTAAATGTCAATGGTATGTATTATGTACATGTATATGATATGTATCATTATGATTAAATGATATAATGTCAGTAAATGTAATTGTATTATGTACATGTATATGATATGTCAGTAAATGTCAATGGTATAATTATGTACATGTATATGATATGTCAGTAAGTGTAAATGGTATACATTATGTACATGTATATGATATGTCAGTAATGTAAATGGTATACATTATGTACATGTATATGATATGTCAGTAATGTAAATGGTATACATTATGTACATGTATATGATATGTCAGTAAGTGTAAATGGTATACATTATGTACATGTATTGATATGTCAGTAAATGTAAATGGTATATATTATGTACATGTATGTGATATGTCAGTAAATGTAAATGGTATATATTATGTACATGTATGTGATATGTCAGTAAATGTAAATGGTATTATTATGTACATGTATGTGATATGTCAGTAAATGTAAATGGTATGTATTATGTACATGTATGTGATATGTCAGTAAATGTAAATGGTATGTTTATGTACATGTATGATATGTCAGTAATGTAAATGGTATTATTATGTACATGTATGTGATATGTCAGTAAATGTAAATGGTATTATTATGTACATGTTATGTATGTCATAATGTTAAATGGTATGTATTATGTACATGTAATGTATGTCAGTAAATGCTAGATTGTCAGTTCGTGGAATAGCGCTATAGAAAATGTAATGTATGTATGTATGTACATGTATAAAAGGTATGATATGCTAGGGATGTAATGAATGTATGTATGTATGTAGTAAGTATGTACGATAGTACGTACGTACGTACGTTACGTACGTATGATAGTACTATCACTACGTATGTAGTACATGTACATATGTATGTATGTATTATGTATGTATGTATGTATGTATGTATGTATGTATGTATGTATGTATGTATGTACATGTATGTATGTATGTATGTATGTATGTATGTATGTATGTATGTATGTATGTACATGTATGTATGTATTATTATTATTACTATTATTATTATTATTATTATTATTATTATTATTATTATTAACAGCATTATTATTATTATTATTATCTCGGGCCTATGGGGTTCGGGCTCTATGTACCCATTTTTTTATTATTATTTTTTATTATAATTATGAACATCATCATCATAAATTTGCTAAAATGCTTTCAACTTACGTATAAAGACGTCACGTGGCTTTCTGCTTGAATTGCAAAGTCTTACGTATTTCTGACGTAAAAGACAGTTCTCAAAAACTCCACTCTTGGTCTGTTTAGCGTTTTCTCCAGACTAATCTTAGAAGGTAACTGTACCAGAAATACACAATTGTTGTCAGCAAAAGGGTGAGGTGGGCAGGGGGTGTGTGTGTGTGTGTGTGTGTGTGTGTGTGTGTGTGTGTGTGTGTGTGTGTGTGTGTGTGTGTGTGTGTGTTGTGTGTTGGGGGGGGGGGGGGGAGGGAGGGGGCAGTTTTACATTGTGGACGCAGGCAAAGTTGCGAGACAGTCTTTGTAATTATTCAACACGTGAAAATAAATTTTGTGTGTGTGTGCGTGCGTGCGTGCGTGTTTGCATGTGTGTGTGTGTGAGTGTTGCTATTGTTGTTGTGGTTGTTGTTATTGTTGTTTTCCAAGTTGTGTTCACGTGACGTTTTTCAAGCGCTAATTAGCTCCCTTTGTTGATTTTAGGCTCACAGCATTTTTTATTTTTTTTAGTCAACGTATGGTTCTAGTTTAGCTACAACTCTCTCTCTCTCTCTCTCTCTCTCTCTCTCTCTCTCTCTCTCTCTCTCTCTCTCTCTCTCTCTCTCTCTCTTGTACACAAATATACCAGACGCGTGAATCAAAAGTAAGCCGTCTATACGTGAACTATGACAGTAATACTTTTGTTTAAAAATACTCAAGCCATTTTCACGTATAGTATAATCTAGATAGTATAGTATAGTATAGTAAGACTATAGTACAGTTAGACTATAGTAAGACATACACGTCTATCTTGTCGCAAGACCAAAAAAAACTGTATTCTGCAATCACAGTCTGAAGCAGAACGAGGCCCAAAGCACTCGAGCAGTCAACACACAAGGGAGTTCATTAGCGCTCGAAAGACGTCACGCAAACACAATAAGAAAGACCCGAGTCGCCTACCGTAACTCTAACGCGGCATGCACGTAAAGGCAAGGTACACAGACTCCCTCTACCCGTCCCTAATAAGCCTTATGGTTTCTGTGGACGTTAAGCACCGTGTTTACTTACTTACATCTAGGAGGCTTTGTTATTGTTGTGTTTGTGTGACGTCTTTCCATCGCTAATTAACTCCCTTAATTGCGTGTAGTCTGCAATCCGTTCGTAAAATTCCTGAAGACATTACACGCTTGAACAAAACAAGATTGATCCAGCGCCTAGACTTCAGCTCACAAAGACTCCACGGAACCGGTTCACGGAGAATAAACTTCGATGCCACCCCAAGCGAAGTTCTCGGATTAGTGAGATATTACAAGTATTAATAATAATGGAATGTAGATCGTGCTGCTCCTAATTTTCGTCATTCTCATGACGTCGTTTTAAATCTACGTATACACTGTTGACATTGTTTTACATCAACTCCTTGTCTATCTTCTTCTTTACTTCCTTCTTCTTTTTTTTATTTTCTATCTCTCTTCTTACACCTGACGAAGACTCTCTGTCGAAAGCGCTTGTGTTTAATTATTCCTTGTGTTTCGTCGTATAGGTGAGTACATTTCTCTAGAGCTGTTCTATTAATAATAATGGAAATTTGTAAGCGCCCTACCTATCGAAAATATTTTAACAGCCCGCGGCACGTACAAAAGCAATTTATATTTAGCAATATTTAGCAGTAGTATTATACAAGTTCCGTCTAAATTCATGGAACGCTAAATTTTCTGAGAATGTGACATGCGTTTGTAAGACTGTCCTATCTTTTAACCGCATGCGACATGATTGTCCTATTACCCCAGAGTTATTTCAGAAAAATGGGTATGACTTTAATGGTCGCAACAATGTAAGAGATATTTTGTTTAATACTGATGTTATAGCTTCAATTGTTAAATTGTTTGTAATTCTGTGGGTAAGTTAGTATATCTTACTAATAATTATATGATTTTTAAAAATAAATTATGGCGTGTGTGTGTGTGTGTGTGTGTGTGTGGTGTGTGTGTGTGTGTGTGTGTGTGTGTGTGTGTGTGTGTGTGTGTGTCTAATATCACCTACAGACATAAAATAAAATATTGACTGATTGTACAAAAGCAAGAATAGTAACAATATGCTACAACATAAAAACATTTTTTAAATTATGCACACACTTATTTCCCAGCACACGGTTACGCACACACACGCACGCACGCTCTCTCTCTCTCTCTCTCTCTCTCTCTCTCTCTCTCTCTCCTCTCTCTCTCTCTGTCTCTCGTGTGTGTGTTACACGGTACAACAAAAACTGAGCTAAAAATAATATTCAAAAATAGAATTTTTAAACAAGAGGATGGAGAAATAAAATACCAAAGAAAAAACCGAAAAAGGTTACAAAAGCTGGAGTCAAATGAAAATACCTAATTGAACTTTAACAGTTAAGGAATATAAATATAAAATAAATATGGCGGGGAAGGGGGAGGAGGGGGAAGGAGCTTGGGTATATACACAGTCTCGAATCACTCCAAATTCTCTCTCTCTCTCTCTCTCTCTCTCTCTCTCTCTCTCTCTCTCTCTCTCTCTCTTGCTCTGTTTGTATGATGTGATGTTTTAGACAAAAATTAGTTTTGTTTTGTTTTTAAGTCGTTTTTTCTCTAGCGTATTTAATGGAATTCTTGTTTGATGTATTGAGTGTTGCTGTGTTTCATCAGGGACAGATTTGTAAAAAGCCGACACGTGCTTAAATCTTATCCCTGTGTAATAAAGTATTATCCTCTCTCTCTTCTCCTCTCTCTCTCTCTCTCTCTCTCTCTCTCTCTCTCTCTCTCTCACACCACACACACAACACACACACACACACACACACACACACACACACACCACACACACTCACTCACTCACTCACTCACTCACTCATCACTCACTCACTCACCACCACACATCACCACACACCACACACACACACACACACACACACACACACACACACACACCACACACACACACACACACACACATCACCACACACACACACACACACACACACAACACACACACACACACACACACACACACACACACACACACAGTGACACACAAGCACCACCCACCAGCGGCAAACAATCCACACACACACACACACAATCGGTTGGACCCGGCCAGTTCCATAATTCCGACAAAGTCGACAGGTCGGAGAGCACCTACACCCATACGGCAAAAAATAGCGATGGCGAAATCGTCCGGAATTTCCAAGCCAAAAGTACTGATGGCGAAATACTGACTGACTTCTCTCGGACCACACAATGTCGGAGAGGGAGGGAGGGGGGTGGGTAGGAGGGGAGGGAGAGGGGAGGGGGGGGTGTGTGGAGAGTAGGATGGGGATGAGGAGCGGGGGCACGGGCGTAGGGGTGGGGAGGGGTGGGGGGAGGTCTGATGTCAGTATTTGTCCGCCGCTGACCGCATGAATAGCGCTGACGACACTTTGGCTGTATGATGGTGCCAGCACACGCATGCTCCAAATCCATCGTGGTTCTCCGCGCAGCCTCGGAATCGTTGGACGGGTGAGGGAGTGTCAGCTGGCACTCCCTTGCGGATTCCGTCATTCTGACTCACCAGGGCCGCGTACGCGTCCGGCAGGCCACGGCCCACAGGCCGAGCCTCGCTTTCCGGCAAACTCTGCCAGGATTGGTAACGCCACTGAAGGGGCACTCTTTACCTACACACTCCGAGCATCGCTTTCCGGCATCCTTCCTTCAAACTCTGCCAGAACTGGTTATGTCACTGAAGGGGCACTCTTTATATACACACTACAGAGCTCGCTTTCCGGCAGCCTTCCTTCAAACTCTGCCAGAACTGGTTATGTCACTAAAGGGGCGCTCTTTATTTACACACTACAGAGCATCGCCTTCTGGCACCTTCCTCCAAATTCTGCCATAATCGGTTGTGCCACTGAAGGGGCACTCTTTATATACACACTCCAAGCCTCGATTTCCGGCACCCTCCCTGCAAACTATGCCATACTCGGTTATGCCACTGAAGGGGCATGCACTCTTTGTAGACACACTCCAGAGCATCGCTTTCCGGCATCCTTCCTCCAAACTCTGCCAGAACTGGTTATGCCACTGAAGGGGCGCTCTTTGTATATAATATACACACTTCAGAGCATCGCCTTCTGGCACCTTCCTCCAAATTCTGCCATAATCGGTTACGTCACCGAAGGGGCCCCATCTTTTACACTCTCCAGAGCATCGCTTTCCGGCATCCTTCCTTCCAACTCTGTCAGAACTGGTTATGCAGGGGCGCTCTTTATCTCCGCGCAGCACACTCCGAGCCTCGCTTTCCGGTAGCCATCCTCCCAACTCGGTTGATTATTGCTCGATGAGTGTTGTGTAAACGCATAGGGCCTGTGCGGGTTAGGCACTCCAAGTATCCATTACTGTTATTATTTTCTGCCAGAACTGGTTACGCCACTGAAGGGGTGATCTTTATCTCCGCGCGGCTGTCCACCGACGCTGCCAGCGCCCTCCGAAAGGTTTGGGTACTAATAACAAGGCTGTGAAAGCAATTAACACAGCGTCCAAGCATGCACGTAAACACGACGCGCGTCCGCCCCGGATAAGAAAGGAGTTCCGCCTCGATTCAAACGATTTGGGTTTTATTTGTACTGGTCCGATCAAAGAGGCAAGCTGGCCTGAAATATTTTTTTAATGGGCGAATATTTCCAAAATCAACAAAGAAGATCCAAACGCACACAACACGCACACACACACACACACACACACACACACACACACACACACACACACACACACACACACACACACACACACAAAGAACGCTATTTATTAAGACAAAACACAACCTGCAAATTTTCGGGGTAATCCCGTCTATCAAGCTACAAAACGACAGTTAAACGATGAAAAACGACGAAAAAAGAGATGGAGAGCTAAACCACTTATCTGTCTTTGATTGAGGTGTGTTGTTTTCCAGTCCACTGCTTGGAAGAATGTTGGCATGACAATGACAATGACAATTAATCAACAAACAAGGGAAACAAGCGATGGGAAGACGTCAGGCAAACACAACCACAAAGACCCGAGTCGCCTACGGTAACTCGGCGGCAAAACTGCATAGCGAGAACGTGTATAGATTTGCCGCCTGCACTGCAGCCTATTACATGACTAAGCCTCGCTTTCGATCTCCGTTACCACGGAGACTTCACCTCATGAATATGTATTCCTCGAACATGGTCCAATGATATAATATAGCTGCGCCGTCATTCCCAGTTTACCTCAAACTGTTTTACCCGAGTTACCCACCGATGCAAATAAACAGCTCAAGATATTTTATCTTTTACTTTTTGTATTGTAGAACAACTCCAGAGAAATGTACTCACCTATACGACGATACATAAAGAACAATTAAAAACAGAAGCGCTTTCGTCACATGGTCTTCGTCTGGTGTAGAAGAGAGATAGAAAATAATAAAAGAAGAAAGAAATAAAGCAGAAGATAGACAAGAATATGAAGTAAAACAATGTTAAACGTAGATTTAAAACGACGTCATCAAAATTACGACAATTAGGAAGAACGCGATCTAGAGTACGCTAAAAAAGAAAGAAAAAATGTATTGTATGAGTAGTTTAGTTCGCACATTTATTTAGGCAAAGGGGTTGTTCCGATTGTAACAAAATGAAATAAGTCTTACCATATATTAATTTATCTGTAGTAGGTCACAGTTTCAAACGCAGGTTTCATCTGAACTGATCACTTTCGCTGTGCAATCCAAACTATTTCATTTTAATTTCAGATTGATAAATGGATGGACAGATGGATGGAAGGTTCAGTTTATTCACCCATTGTTTTACTCACTTATCCAGTTATCTATTCGAGGAAAAATGCTAATGACTGATGATGATAATTAAAGAACAAGCGGAATAAGAAAACTGTACTCACCAAACGAAGACAAAATTGTGCTCCCCCCCCCCTCTCCCCCTCCCCCTCACCACCATTTTTTAATTTAAAAAAAATCGAAACTATACTCACCAAACGAACTCGAAACTGTATTCACCAAACGAACTAGAAACTGTACTCACCCCCCCCCCCCCCCCCCCACCACACACCCCCCCAAAATAAATCGAAACTGTATGCACCAAAAGAAGACGAAACTGGATTCACCAAACAAACTCAAAACTGTATTCACCAAACGAACTCGAAACTGTATTCACCAAGCGAACTCGAAACTATTTTGACCAAACGAACTCGAAACTCTATTTACCAAACGAACTCGAGACTGTATTCAAACGAACTCGAAACTGTATTCACCAAATCGTTAATTTGTTCATTCGGAGAACAGACCAGTGTTAAGAAGGGGGGGGGAGTTAATAATTAAATGATAAAAGAATTAATTATACACTCTGGTTGTACCATACCACCATCGCAACAGCTGGTCGTCGAATCGTACATAGAAGACCATAATCTGGAACCAAGCTGCCCTTCTTCTTTCATCTTCCTTTTTTAAATATTTTTTATTTAAAGTCTTTTGACAGAAGTGATATTAGACTGATCTTACAGTTATCCTGCTAACAACATGTATCAGCAAGTTGCACCAGTAAAGATTTGTGATAAAAACAACAACAACAACTTATTTGCAATTAACAAACAAAGATACATATACTTGTGTCTGTATCCATACAGAAAATTAGTTTCACTTCATCTATATCTCGTACTCACAGGACCACATACACAGCAACTGCTAACACATTCATACACCCTAAATGACGTATACTCGCACGACGAGTTAGTTAGTTAGTTAGTTAGTTAGTTAGTTAGTTAGTTAGTTAGTTAGTTAGTTAGTTAGTTGGTGCTTTGAGCCCAGTCAGTCAACCACAAAGGGTTATATATCAGGGTTAACAACAAATTTAGGTTCATCTCCTAGTTATTTATAAAGGCAAATGATACTCAAAAGATGCCGAGTATCCGCCAAGTACCAAACAACAGAGTATACACCAACCTGCCCACGAGATGAAAACGTCGACCGTTGCTGAAGCAAACGATGCTTTCCTAGCTGCCACTCCGCATCACTATATATAACACTCAACGGCAGTTTCAACAGGCTCTCGTCCATAACAGTGCTGAGGACAGACACCCTTAGAGAACAATACTCTCCACGGGAAATACCGTCCTGCCGACGGGCCGGTTTTGATTGGACAGTCGTTCGGTGAGCGGCCATCGAAACGGAACTACGTGACGTCATGCGCGAAGAGATGGTTAACCCTTTCAATGTCATAGTATATTTTTAATTATTTTATATATATAAAATTTGGGGGGGGGCGGGGGGGGGGGGGGGGGGGGGAGGCGAGAAGCGCACAAGCTACGGCTTTTGGGGTGTCTTATGTTTCCTTTTTTTTCCTTTTTTATATTTATTTTTTATTTAAAGTCTTTTCACGTAAGTGATATTTGACTGATCTTACAATTGTGACCGTCTCCCACGAAATCAGTGTTAAGTCGCACTTTGGGCATTTTGAGATGTTCTGAAATATTTTGAAAACTAGAGTCCCTGCTGATTATGTTTTGGTATCATACGGCTGATCGGGAGCTGCGACTTAATACTGGTTTCGTGGGAGAAGGTCACATTATTAACATGCTAACAACATGTTTGGTCAAGTTGCACCAATAGAAATTTATGCCTAAAAAAATAAAAATAACCAACCTTATTTGCAGTTAACAAACAACCATATATACATTTGTGTCTGTATCCATACTGAACATTAGTTTCACTTGATCTGTATCTCGTACTCACAGGACCACATATACGCGTATATGCTAACACATTCATACACCGTAAATGTCGTATACTCGCACGATGATACTCAAAGGACATTGTATAGAAACTCTCGCTTACATCCTGACAAACTTAACTATCACACAAACGTTTGGGCGGTCATGTCTGGGGTCTACATCTTCTTTCGATGCTGTGCATTTTGATCCTTATTTGATCGTTATTAATTAGTTTCGAGTTCGTTTGGTGAATTTTGAGTTCTTTATGATCAGTTTCGAGTTCGTTTGGTGAATAAGTTTCGAGTTCGTTTGGTGAATACGTTCGTTTTGTTCTTTGTTGTACTTGCGTTACATATTTCGTTTGGGCGGTCATGTCTGGGGTCTACATCTTCTTTCGATGCTGTGCATTTTGATCCTTATTTGATCGTTATTGAATATAGTTTCGAGTTCGTTTGGTGAATATAGTTTTGAGTTCGTTTGGTGAATGCAGTTTCGCAGTTCGTTTGGTGAATACAGTTTCGAGTTCGTTTGGTGAATACGTTCGTTTTGTTCGTTTGTTGTACTTGCGTTACATATTTCGTTTGGGCGGTCATGTCTGGGGTCTACATCTTCTTTCGATGCTGTGCATTTTGATCCTTATTTGATCGTTATTGAATATAGTTTCGAGTTCGTTTGGTGAATATAGTTTTGAGTTCGTTTGGTGAATGCAGTTTCGAGTTCGTTTGGTGAATGCAGTTTCGAGTTCGTTTGGTGAATACGTTCGTTTTGTTCGTTTGTTGTACTTGCGTTACGTATTTCGTTTGGGCGGTCATGTCTGGGGTCTACATCTTCTTTCGATGCTGTGCATTTTGATCCTTATTTGATCGTTATTGAATATAGTTTCGAGTTCGTTTGGTGAATATAGTTTTGAGTTCGTTTGGTGAATACGTTCGTTTTGTTCGTTTGTTGTACTTGCGTTACGTATTTCGAGCGCTAATTAACCCCTTTTTTACTCCACAAATTGTCGTCTTTAAAAAAATAATAATGCAAAATTTGAAATCTTTGCGCCTTCTTTCGTTCTCGCTTTACCATCTGAAAAGATTTCTGTCAGAACAATATTAAAAGTAGAATTGTCTGACATAGGACCGGAAAATGCACTGTTTGCAGGCATGAGTGTGGACTTTTCAGCCCAGAAATTGTACGGGCTGGGGCAGTGAAGGGGTTAACTCCCTTGTGTGTTGATTCTCCACGAGCGCTCTGGGCCTCGTTCGTTTCAGATTTGTGCATTTTGATGCTAATTCTTCAGCTGCTGCTGTATAACAACAAATAAGGATTTAAAAATTTCAGTTCTCTCTCTCTCTCTCTCTCTCTCTCTCTCTCTCTCTCTCTCTCTCTCTCTCTCTCTCTCTCTCTCTCTCTCTCTCTCTTTCTAATTGTCTATATCCTTCTATCATAATATTTCCGAGTCACTGTGAATGTCTTGGTTATTAGTAGTACTGTAGCAACGGCAGATATGTGAGTCGGCCTTTGTGCTAATATCTTCACCGTTGAGAAATAAAGTTTAATCAAACAGTCAGTCAATCTCTCTCTCTCTCTCTCTCTCTCTCTCTCTCTCTCTCTCTCTCTCTCTCTCTCTCTCTCCTCTTTTCCCTTCTTCTCCTGGCACTAGTGAGCATATACAGACACGCATATAATTATGGCAGAAAAGGGGTTAACCGTTGTGACAAAGACGAACAGGTTTTTTTTAGGACCGCGGCTGTAAAAAGGTCAACGGGGCCGTGATATTTGACCAGCTCTTAACCTCCGAAAACATGTAAACAACAGATCGTAAACGTGTCAAAGGGGTAGGGGCGGAGGGTAGCGGTCGGTTCTTTTTATGGCCCTTCCCGTTCTCCGTGTAATTGACTGTGCGTTGTTCGTTTGAGTTGAGTGTTTAACGCCGGTTTTGTCGCCGGAAAAGTACTGGTGGGGACAGAGGTCACAGGAGGTGGGGGGTGGGGGAAGTTAGCGAGAGACAGACAGACAGAGGGGAAGTTAGAGAGAGAGACAGACAGAGAGACAGACAGAGGGGAAGTTATAGAGAGAGAGAGACAGACAGACAGAGGGGAAGTTAGAGACAGACAGACAGACAGACAGACAGAGGGGAAGTTAGAGACAGACAGACAGACAGACAGACAGAGGGGAAATTAGAGACAGACAGACAGACAGCGAGGGGAAGTTAGAGACAGACAGACAGAGGGGAAGTTAGAGACAGACAGACAGACAGACAGACAGACAGACGACAGACAGACAGAGGGGAAGTTAGAGACAGACAGACAGACAGACAGACAGACAGAGGGGAAGTTAGAGACAGACAGACAGAGGGGAAGTTAGAGACAGACAGACAGACAGACTGACAGAGGGGAAGTTAGAGAGACAAACAGACAGACAGACAGACAGAGGGGAAGTTAGAGACAGACATACAGACAGAGGGGAAGTTAGACAGACAGACAGACAGACAGACAGACAGACAGACAGACAGACAGACAGACAGAGGGGAAGTTAGGGACAGACAGACAGACAGACAGAGGGGAAGTTAGAGAGAGACAGACAGACAGACAGACAGAGGGAAGAAGCTTAAGCAGACAGACAGACAGACAGACAGACAGACAGACAGACAGACAGACAGACAGAGGGGAAGTTAGAGACAGACAGACAGAGAGACAGACAGAGGGGAAGTTAGAGAGACAGACAGACAGACAGACAGACAGACAGAGAGGAAGTTAGAGAGACAGACAGACAGACAGACAGACAGAGGGGAAGTTAGAGAGACAGACAGACAGACAGAGGGGAAGTTAGACAGACAGACAGACAGAGGGGAAGTTAGAGACAGACAGACAGACAAAGGGGAAGTTAGAGAGACAGATAGACAGACAGAGGGGAAGTTAGAGACAGACAGACAGAGGGGAAGTTAGAGAGAGAGAGACAGACAGACAGACAGAGGGAAAGTTAGAGACAGACAGACAGACAGAGGGGAAGTTAGAGACAGACAGACAGACAGACAGACAGAGGGGAAGTTAGAGACAGACAGACAGACAGACAGACAGACAGAGGGGAAGATAGACAGGCAGACAGACACAGACAGACAGACAAAAGGGAAGTTAGAGAGACAGACAGATAGACAGACAGACAGACAGACAGAGGGGAAGTTAGAGAGACAGACAGACAGAGGGGAAGTTAGAGAGACAGACAGACAGACAGAGACAGAGAACTCGAAAACCTTAATACTCAATCAAGGATAGTAGCGTTAGGTCCATTAGGACCTATGTAACAGCCAGTCCTTGCTACACACACACAAATAAGCACGACTGGACTACAAACAGATAGCCTACTACAAGCATGAACAAGAGAGAGAGAGAGAGAACGTATGACAACAGTCCAAGCATGTCCTGGTTTAAAAAACTTTTATTCCAGATTTTCGCCCGGTCGGCTCCTAGCGCTAGACTATCACTACCAGAATGATTCGCATCAGCAATCTGAATGCACGAAACGAGTTTACATGAGCTATTCCTGTAACCGGCTGACAAGACACCCACAAAAAACCCAGCAAACCAGTTAAGGCTCCTCCCTAAAACTTGATATCATTTCTGCCCTATGCCATGCTTTGCCTAACATTCCTTCGATTAAAACAAAATCAATATATATAAAAATATATTTAAAAAAAAATATAAAATAAAAATAAAAACGCGCAGAAAAGATGGCAGCAAGCTCCATAACAAGAAGGTCCAGTTCCTGAAGGTTTTGGCAGAAATTCCGAAAATGCAAAACCTCACCCGCTGCACGTTTTTGAACGGCGCAAATACGATTTAATTCTAGGAAAGATTTCTCCCCGACACACGCCCCCCCCCCCCCCCCCCCCCCCCCCCCCACCCCCCACTTCGCCCCTCTCAACCACCCCCCCACCCCCCACTCCTCTTCATTCCCCTTTCCCGACTGTTGCTAGCTTGTAACCAGACGTAGCACGTGACCTTTAGATATGACGTAGCGCACGCGCGACCTAGTTTTGTGAAAGGACTCCCAGACGCTGTGCTATGTGGTGGTGGGGGGTGGTGGGGGGTGGGGGGGGGGGGGAGGGAAGGAGGTACGCGTGTGCTGCAGCTGGGAGCAAGATCAAAGTGAGAGACAGAAAGACAGACGCAGAGAGAGACAGAGACAGACAGAGACAGAGTGAGTGACCGACTGACTGAACTTTATTACGCGAGGATAAAGGTTTGGAGGCACGAATGCCTGTCGGTCAACCTGTCCTTGATACACTTACAACACAGACGGTACGACAAAAACTGAGTTAAAAATAACATTCAAAAATAGGATTTTAAAACAAGAGGGGGAGGGGAGGGAGAAAACGATTTTTAAATAATTTGTTTTGTTTTTTGTTTTTTACAAAAGCGGGAATCAAATGGAAATACCTAACTGAACTTTAACAGTTAAGGAATATAAACATAGTTTTCACATAATTATGTTTCACAGAGAGAGAGAGACAGAGACAGACAGACAGACACACAGACAGAGTGACTGACTGACTGACTGAACTTTATTACGCGAGGATAAAGGTTTATGCACGAATGCCTGTCGGTCAACCTGTCCTTGATACAATTACAACACAGACTGTACGACAAAAACTGAGTTAAAAATAATATTCAAAAATAGAATTTGGAGAAATAAAATACCAAAGAAAAAAAGAAAAAAGGTTACAAAAGCTGGAGCCAAATGAAAATAAATAACTGAACTTTAACAGTTATGCAATATAAATAGAAAATAAATATGGCGGGGGAACCTCTCTCTCTCTCTCTCTCTCTCTCTCTCTTTTTTTTTACACAAAAACCCACGCACGCACCAACCACACAGGCACGCACGCACGCACGACGACGCACGCACGCCGCACCACCACACACACACACACACACACACACACACACACTTAACCTTTCTATTGACCATCGAATGACCCTTTTGTCGAGCAAAAACAGTTTAACACCAGACAACCTTCAGTCTACCGACGCTGTCAGCGCCCCCCGAAAGGTTTGGGTACTAATAAGACTGTGGAAGCAACATACACACGAGGCGCGTCCGATCGGTTCAAAAAAATAATCGTCTCGGTGATGAAGTGATGCTTAATGTCCTCAGATGTCAGTTGACATATTAGGGACAAGTTGTGACCAATGCCGAAGCACGGGCAAAATTTTTTACGTCCAGGGAAAACCAGAAGGCCGTTAGGAGGGAAAGTCCAGGACCCCGACTTCACACAGCCCTGAACCATGGGGATCGTCCGATTCAAATGTTTTTGCATTTGCGCGGCGAAACGACGTGGGGGGTTTGGAAAAGAAATACTGATAAATTATAATGTGAGTTGTCTAGCTGTTACAAAGGTGAGCCGGTTGGGCCAAGCCGTAAGGCCCTTAGGCTGGTAAGCAGAGGGGCCTCGGTTCGAATCCGCTTCGGCTCTCCTTTCCCTTCAAAAGTTGTGGTCTGTGGACGCTGTCTTAATTGTGACTTCTCCCTTCACAATTAATGAAACATTAAAATGGTTGTCACCGCTGCCCGCCTTAATGCAGGAGTCATTCTGGTGGTGACAGTGTAGCGATAGGTAAT
>JABMCL010000542.1:37500-50000 GCA_018857735.1 Alviniconcha marisindica | reverse complement strand
GAGTGTCTCCTATTCCCCCCCCTTACTGTTCTTTGTGAGATAAGCATTGATTGCTTCTGTTTCCTTTTCCAATACTAGTCATATGAATTGATTAGATGTTTCACTGCATTATTTGCTGGTTGTATGCTCATAATGCGTAACAGAGTGATGTATGCATGTGTGCATCTGGCGCTGTGAACACGCTATGTTTTGTGTGGAAATTCCCATGTATAAAATTCCACTCACTCATTCATAGCTATATGTATATAAATGATGCCTGTAATTTTATATTTACTCATCAGTAGTTTAGCTGGGACTAGTTGTTAGACAGGTTTTTAACTGAACTTCAGCTACAATCCTGGTAAAATAAATTTTTCGATCTCTCTCTCTCTCTCTCTCTCTCTCTCTCTCTCTCTCTCTCTCTCTCTCTCCCCCTCTCTCTCTCTCTCTCTCTCCTCTCTCTCTCTCCTTCCTCCCTCCTCCCTCCTCCCTCCCTCTCTCCTCCCCCTCCTCCTCTCTCTCTCCTCCCCTCCCTCTCTCCCCCTCTCTCTCCTCCCTCTCTCTCTCCTCTCTCCTCCTCCCTCTCTCTCCTCTCTCTCTCCCCCCTCCCTTCTCCTCCTCCTCCTCCCTCTCTCTCTCCTCTCTCTCTCTCTCCCTCCCCTCCCTCTCCTCACCTCCTCTCTCTCCCCTCTCTCTCTCTCTCTCCTCCCCTCTCTCTCTCTGCCTCTCTCTCTTCTTCTTCCTCCCCCTCTCTCTCTCCCTCTCTTTCTCTCTCTTTCCCTCCCCCTCTCTCTCTCCCTCCCTCTCCCTCTCTCTCTCTCTCTCTCTCTCTCGTTCCTTTGGCCCTTCAGCCCACTCCATCCTCCTCCTCCAGCTTGGCCAGTGTGGCGTCACCTTACAATTGAATCAGCCAGGCCCCCAGAGGAGTACCCGCCGGTTTCCTGCCCATTCGTCGAGAGACACGCCGGAGCAAATTGCAGCAGCATTGTTTCCTTACTGCTACCAGGAAAGGCTGGGGGGGGTGGGAGGGGAGGGAGGGAAGGGGGGGGCGAGTTTGGTGGGTAGGGTGGTGGTGGTGGTGGTGGTGGTGGTGGTAAGAAGGGCACAGGCTAGTGCCTTACTGGCTGCAGTGGCTCCTTCGTGTCAGTCGTCATCGCCGCAGCGGTGGGGAGAGAGTCGAGTGCCGTGGTTGAGGGGAAGACGGGGGTGGAGGTGGTGTGGGGGTGGGGGAAGGTCAGTGGAAAGGGAACGGGAGGGGGAGGGGAGGGGGGGTAGACCTAATCGTCTCTTAGGGTTTGTAGAGTGCAGTCGTTGAGGGGAAGACGGGGGTGGAGGTGGGGTGGGGGAAGGTGGAAAGGGAACGGGAGGGGGAGGGGGGGGGAGACCAAACCGTCTCTTAGCGTTTGTAGAGTGCAGTCGTTGAGGTGAAGGGGGGGGGGGGGGGAGGTGGAACGGGAGAAGGAGGGGTTGGTTGACCTGATCTTCTTCTCTTAAGCCCGTTCTTAATTGGGCGAATGTTTCTTCGCGAACCTGGTTGGAAGTATTCGGCGAACCTATTTGGTTCTTAATTAGGCGAACTTTTCTTCGCGAACCTAGTTGGAAGTATTCGGCGAACCTATCTGGTTCTTAAGTGGGCGAACTTTTCTTCACGAACCTAGTTGGAAGTATTCGTCGAAGCATATTCGGGGTCCAAAAGCTTCGCTCAACATGTTCTGGGAACATTCGCCCTATTCGACGATCATTGCCTCTGATTGGCTGAGAGCAGAGCTCTCCTGTGGATGAAGAAAAATCAAAATCAAAATGGATGACGGTGTCGCTAGCTTCTTCACTCGCTTCGGAGGGAATTTGTTTATTTGTTGACTTGTGGGAGGCGCAGCCTTGTCTCGGAGACCCAGAATGAGATAGTAGTTAGTTGAATTACTCTGTGAGGGATGATGAAAGTATATTGACTTGACTTGACTTGACTTTAGCCTACATTTTTTATCATGCTGTCTGCTGCGTGTCTGCCGCAAGTTCGGGCCGAAGCTTGCATCTCATTACGAGTCCAGTTGAGAACGAAGTAAAGTCTGGACTGTCCGAACCATATTCGGCGAACTAAAAGTTCAATTAAGAAACGAATCATAGTTCGTCGAAGTGTCCGAAGTATGTTCGGCGAACAAACATCCGCCCAGTTAAGAACGGGCTTTAGCGTTTGTAGAATGCAGTGGTTGAGGGGTGGAGGGGGGGAGAGGGGAAAGGGAGGGGGGGGGGTAGACCTGATCTTCTCTTAGCGTTTGTAGATGAGTGGGTGAGGTGGGGGTGGGGGGGGAGAGGGAAAGGGAGGGGGGTAGACCTGATCTTCTCTTAGCGTTTGTAGAATGCAGTGGTTGAGGGGGGGGGGAGGACGGGAGAGGGAAAGGGAGGGGGGTAGACCTGATCTTCTCTTAACGTTTGTGGTGATGGGGGGGTGGTGGAGGGGGGGGGAAGAGGGAAAGGGGGGGGGTAGACCTGATCTTCTCTTAGCGTTTGTAGAATGCAGTGGTTGAGGGGGGGGGGGTGGAGGGGGGAGAGGGGAAAGGGAGGGGGGGTAGACCTGATCTTCTCTTAGCGTTTGTAGAATGCAGTGGTTAAGGGGAAGACGGGGTGGTGGGGGGGGGGTGGAAGGCGAAAAGGGAGGTGGAGGGGGGTAGACCTGATCGTCTCTTACGTTTGTAGAATACAACGTGCGCCATCTATACACACCTGGCGTGGTGGGCGGGGGACGGGGGGGCAAGGGCGGGGGCAAGGGCGGGGGCGGTGTAGAGGGATAGGAAGCTGAAAGTCTAGTTCTTCGGATAAGGGTGAAACTCAGGTGGGACCTGTATATTTCTGGTCGCGGGACGGAGGTGTGTGTGTGGTGGGGAGGGGGGGGGGTGGGGGGGGGGGTTGTTGAAAGTCTAGTTCTTCGCATAAGGGAGAATCTCCCGTCGGACCTACCTGCGTACTTCTGGTCAAGTATAGAGAGATGATTCCAGGCTACCTGTCCATCACCCCATCAGCCTCAGCCAATCAGAACGTCACAAATACTACTCCGCCACGAATACTACTCCAATTATAGCTATTGTTAGCTTCTGGGCTGTCGGTCAAACACCCTAACACTGCAGCCAATCAGAACGTCACCAATACTACTCCAAATATAGCTATTGATGACCTCTGGGCTGTCTGTAAAACACCCCATCAGCTGCAACCAATCATAACATCACAAATACTACTCCGCCACGAATACTACTCCAACTATAGCTATTGTTAGCTTCTGGGCTGTCTGTCACTCACCCTAGCAGCTGCAGCCAATCAGAACGTCACGAATACTCCTCCTCCACGAATACTACTCCAACTATAGCTGCTGTTGGTTTCTGGGCCGCCTGTCAATCACCTTAGCTGCTGCAGCCAATCAGAACGTCACGAATAATACTCCGACTATAGCTATTGTTGATATCTTGGCGGCCTGTCAATCACGCTAGCAGCTTCAGCCAATCAGAACGTCACGAATAATACACCGCGCGAAAAGCCCTATTAGTGGCTGCTAGGTGTGGTTCACAAATTAAAAGCCGTGGCCTTACCCATCACAGACACTAAGCCAGCCAAACAATAACCCATCACAGATACTAATAAATAATAAAGTAATCTTGAATATTGAATCTTCAATCATAATAACCAATCACAGACACTAACCCATCACAGACACTAACCCAACACAAACGCTAACCCATCACAAACACTAACCTATCAAGAATACTAACACTAACCCATCACAAGCACTAACCCATCTCAGACACTAACCCATCACAAACACGAAACCATCACAGACACACCCATCAAAGGTACTAAACCGGCACAAAAACTAACACTAACCTATCTCAGTTTGTGTTTTTTTGTTGTGTGCTGTGCGTGTGTGTGTGTGTGTGTGTGTGTGTGTGTGTGTGTGTGTGTGTGTGTGTGTGTGTGTGGTGTGTGTTGTGTGTGTGTGTGTTTGTGTGTTTGTGTGTGTGTGTGTGTGTGTGTTTGTGGTGTGTGTGTGTGTGTGTGTGTGTGTGTGTGGTGTGTGTGTGTGTGTGTTGTGTGTGTGTGTTTTGTGTTGTATGTGTGTGTGTGTGATGTGTGAGATGTGTGTGTGTGTTTGTTGTGTGTATGTGTGTGTGTGTGTGTGTGTGTGTGTGTGTGTGTGTGTGTGTGTGTGTGTGTGTGTGTGTGTGTATGTGTGTAAGCGTGTGTCAGTGTGTGTGGTAGTGTTTGCATGCGCGCGTGTGTGCGTGCGTGCGAGTGCATGCGTGCGTGCGTGCGTGCGTGCGTCGCGCGCGCGTGCGTGCGAGCGAGCGAGCGAGCGCACGTACGTGCGTACGTGCATGCGCGCGTGTATTTTCATAGCTCAATACTGGCCCGGAAGAGCGAGCGACGCGGTGGCGTTCGGTCATATCCGCGGACGCTTCTCTCGATCGACTCGAGATCCATACGAGGGGCAAACCGAGAGATTACGGTCCACGGGGAGATGGCGGCTGGAGCCAAGCTCTGTCCCACACCCACACGGCTACAGACAGGGGGCATAAATAACAAAGCGCCGCTTCTGCAGTCCGCAGCAGCCCTCGCTGCATACGTCGATATCCTCGGATCAGACAAGCGAGGCTCCAAAACTTGGAGCAAGAGTCGAGAAGACGGCCGGTATGTCGACAGACCTGAGAGTCGTATCAGGGGCCCGGCCAGTAATGCTAATTAACCGAGGCGACAACTACAGAAGTCGGAGACTGCCATAATTTCAAAACTGGAGCTGTAAAATAAAATTAGGTCCTATCAGGGGCCCGGCCAATTATACTAATTAACCGAGGCGAAAACTATAGAAGTCGGAGACTGCCACAATTTCAAAACTGGAGCTGTAAGATAAAGTCACGATCGACCGGAGTATGCACTGTGAGCATCTGGCGCTTTGAACACGCACTGTTTTGTGTGGAAGTGTTTATGTGCCATAAATATAAGTTTTCATTCAGTCAGTCAGTCAGTCAGTCAATCAGTCATTCATTCATTCAGTCATTCAGTCATTCAGTCATTCCTTCATTCCTTGACTTGTCCCGGGCTTAAAGTACATAACTTTAATTCGATTGTCTAGATTCGATTCGATTCTCAACAGACGGGGCTCCAATTTCTGCGTCCGCAGGATCCCCTATGCGGACGGTGTCGTTACCCGTCCCCGTATAGGTCCCGATTCCCTGTCCTTAAGACATCGCGTGGTGTGCATAAGGCAGTGTTTCCTGTCTACCTGCATGCAACATGTCATGGGACGTCCAGCTAGAACTCTGACTTCTCCAGGTAGACTCTGGGAAAAATAAAATTCTAAAACACACCCATACGCGCGGGAACAAGCACGCACGCACAGACACACACACACACATGCGCGTGCACACGCACACAGACATGCGTGCGCGCACACGCACACGCACACACACACACGCACACATTCATCACACACACACACACACACACACACACACACACACACACACCACCACACACACACACACACACACACACACACTCACACACACACACACACACACACACACACACACACACACACACACACACACACACACACACACACATCCACATACATAATTACACACACACACACACACACACACACACACACACACACACACACACACACACACACACACTGTTTCTGATTGGCTGAATCTCTCTGCAAGCCTATACTCTTTGCAGGAATTCCAGCACAGCACAATCCTTCGACAGGGACTGAGCTAGGAATTAATCCACGTTACAAAAGGCGTGGCAGAAAGACGGTCGCATCTGGCGTTCAAAGGCGGAAATCGATCTGAATTTCTCATGAACAAGTGCAAGTCAGACGACACAATGAGCCACACTCGATGAACGGAAACCGCAAAGTATACCGACTGCGACGACAGAGTAACCAAATGGGACAGCGAGGTGTGTCACTGAATGGCACCGCAAAGTATACCGACTGTGACGACAGAGTAACCAAATGGGACAGCGAGGTGTGTCACTGAATGGCACCGCAAAGTATACAAACTGGGACGACCGAGTATACCAAATGGGACAACAGCGGGCACCAATCGAATGAAGACAGAGTTCACCGAAAGGGACAAAGTATACCAAATGGGACAACAGCGTATACCAATCGAATGACGACAGAGTTCACCGAATGGGACAAAGTATACCAAATGGGACAACGGCGTGCAGCAATCGTGACAACAGAGTTCATCAAATGGGACAAAGTATAAGAAATGGGACAACGGCGTGCATCAATCGTGACAACAGAGTTCATCGAATGAGATAAAGTATACCAAATGGGACAACGTCGTGCATCAATCGTGACGACAGAGTTCACTGACTGGGACAAAGTATACCAAATGGGACAACGGCGTGTATCAATTATGACGACAGAGTTCACTGACTGGGACAAAGTATACTAAATGGGACAACGGCATGTATCAATTGTGACGACAGAGTTCACCAAATGGGACACCGAAGTGGGTCACAGAGTGGCACCGCAAAGTATACCAACTGGAACAACAGAGTTCACCCAATGGGATAGTGAAGTACGAAGAAAAGAAAAAGAGATGATAAAGTATGCCAAGCAAAATGTGTCAAAAGGAAAGACAAATTATGGGATAACAGAGCATGCCTTAAGAAATGGCGAAATACAGCAGATGGGAAGCACAAGTACAAGTACAAATAGAGTAGCGGGGATAGCTCAGTGGTTAGAGCGCCGGCTTCGTGATCGAAAGGTCCCTGGTTCGAGTCCCGACAGGAGCGGCGGGAGAATTTTCTTCTCCAGGGTCGACTTTCTGTGCTGACTCTTATTTCGGTATCCGTTCCACCCCCGTGTTACCGCAGTAGCACGTAAAAGATACCGGCCATTCTGCCAAAAGTGCTGGTGTCAGGTTACAGCTAAACACGCATGCACCCTATGTTTGTGGCTTCATTGCATGAAATGACGTGACATGGTGCATGGTTGTACAGACGGCAGCAGTTTCACGTGGCACCAGCCATGCAACAAGCAAACAGCTCTGTGAGTACACCACTTGGGTGGACATTCAAAGACGTGCTATAAAAAGCGACAGTCACTCATTTTAAATCGCACGCAACAAGAGTGCAGTGAGTCTGTTCGAGAGCGGAGAATAGTGCTGTATAAAAGCGATTATAATAATAATTAAAGCATTTGCAGAGCGCATTTTTTCCCCATAGAGACTATTCTAAGCGCATATGCACGCACGCACGCACACACACACACACACACACACACACACACACACACACACACACACACACACACACACACGGGCACCCGCTCACACGAGCATTTTGACTATACAAAAGCCTCATTATCATCATCATATGGGGTAACAGACCATGTCAAGAAAAACGGCCAAATACAGCCGACGGGAAGATCAAATACATCAAGTACAAATACAAAGAATAAACTAGTTAAGCATATGGGGGGGAGGAGAGGAGAAGGGAAGGAGATGGAGGGGGGGGGGGTACTTGCGGCCACTACGCCACTCTTAATGAGATGACCAGAGACTCGGGCTCGGTACAGAATTGAATCACGACCAATGGACGGCGGTTTAGCAACGCAGACCATTTTCCGACCGCACCGGTCACAGCTGGAACAGAAATCCGTTTTCGTCTCCCAACGAAGCTTGTTGTCTCCTACCTTCAAATACTTCCATCTCAATGCAGTCCTTCCTTCAAATCTGTCTTGTTTATTTAAACTGCCGACTATTAGAATATATCACCCAGAAAGTCGTCTTCGGGAAAGGGAACCCCATAGCAAACTGATGAACCCGTTATCTCCGTTAGCAAGCAACAAGTAGCGACACCACAAAGACCAGATTTCTCGCAGTTTACTTCAAATACGAGACCGACGAAATTTTAACCCTGAAACCGAGATGGGTTAGTTACTTAGATACCACGGTCGAAAAACGCCACCTTCAGCTAAAGTATAAAAAGGACAAAATAATTAGCAAATTCCGCCTTACCCCCTCCACCCCCCCCCCCCCCCCCCCCCTCCACTTTACCCACTCTCTCCACCCACACCCCACCCACGCCCCCAAATTGACACTGCGGTCGCTAAAGAAAAAAGAACTGGAAGCCGATGGAAGAATCCTTAAGACCTTCTCCTCCTCTTCCGTTAAATAATTATTCTCCATTTATGCCGCTGCTGTGACGAAGGACTTCCAACCTCTCTCTCTCTCTCTGTCTCTGTCTCTCTCTCTCTCTCTCTCTGTCTCTGTCTCTCCCTCCCGAGAATGATCACAGCGCTCGGTGAGAAACATGGCCTGCACGCGGCCGAATCAGTCGCACGAGCTTCAACATCGTCACCGCCGGCGTAATTATACACTCTCACTCTCACTCTCACTCACAAAAACCGCTTACCTGTTTGTCTCGTCGAGCTCCGCTGCGATCGCCTGCCTGCTCACTGCAGGTAAAAAAGCCGGCTTCGTTCGGTCCCCACTCGCCCTCCAGCTCTCTCTCTCTCGCGCTCTCTTTCCCTCGTTCTCTCTCCGTCCCTTCTCCGCTTGCTTGATTCAACGTACGCCGGCTTGAAGCGGTGCCGAGCTGCTGAGCAAAATGTCGGCTGGTTATCGTCCGCGAGAGCGGGTGTGGCTGAACGAACGGAGCAGACGATCGTTTCAGCCGCGCGTGTGGGGCAGCGACTCGGAGAGAAGAGAGAGTCGGAAGAGAGAGATAGCGCGGTGCGCATGCGCGGCGGATCGATACTTGGCACGAGAAGCTGGGTTGGAAAAAAGAGAGAGAGAGAGAGAGAGAGCGAGAGAGCGAGCGCGAGAGAGAGAGAGAGAGAGAGAGAGAGAGAGAGAGAGAGAGAGCGAGAGAGACAGAGAGGAGAGCGGAGAGAGCGAGAGAGAGAATCGACTGGGTTTCCATATATGGTCAATTTGTTCATTCATGAGATGCTGGCGGCGATAAGTGGTTGCGCGAGACAAATGTGTGGCACCGTTTGCATGCTCATCTTTCGGCGGAATCTCCTTTCTGGCCGTCTCACAATGCCTGATTATGAGAACTAGGTCACCAAACCCTCCAATACCACCCCCCATCCCCCACCACCCCCCCCCCCTCCCCACCTCCCCCCCCCCCCAACCCCCCACCACCACCACCCTTCCACCTCCACTTGCACACATCCTGTCCTGACACAAAGATCCACAACTCTCTAAGTTCCTATGTAACGCACGTCCTCCTCCCCCTCCACCTTCCCCACTCCACCTCACCTCCCCCCCCCCACCCCCGGCACCCAACCTCACTCCCCACCCCCCCCCCCCACCAGCCCCAACCCCCTCCTTAAAATTCGTCTGCATCTTGAGACCGTTTGCCCTGCTGCATCATGTGCGGCACTTTCTCGAGTCATCGGCATCACTATGGTTTGTAGCTTTTAGGTCGTATGGATGTCCCACTTCACTCCACCACTACCACCACCACTCCACCGCCTCCATCACCACACCCCGCCTCCTTAAAATTCGTCTGTATCTTGAGGCTTTTTGCCCTACTGACATCATGTGCAGCACATTCTAGAGTCATCGGTATCACTGATGTCCCACTTCACCCCACTACCACCACCACCACCACCACCACCACCACCTCCACCACCACCACCACCACCACCCCGCCTCCTTAAAATTCGTCTGTACCTTGAGACTTTTCCTACTGACTTGGCAGACTTCTAGTCCGTCACTGATGTCCCACTTCACCCCACTACCACCACCACCACCACCCCACAACCACCACCACCACCCCGCCTCCTTAAAATTCATCTGTATCTTTAGACCGTTCGCCTTACTGACATCATGTGCAGCACCTTCTCGAGTCATCGGTATCACTGATGTCCCACTTCACCCCACTACCACCACCACCACCACCACCACAACCACCACCACCACCCCGCCTCCTTAAAATTCATCTGTATCTTTAGACCGTTCGCCTTACTGACATCATGTGCAGCACCTTCTCGAGTCATCGGTATCACTGATGTCCCACTTCACCCCACCACCCACCACCACCACCACCACCACCCCCCCCCCGCCCCCTCTTAAAGTTCGTTCTGTTTTCAGCATTGAGCACCCGTTTAAAAAACCCCCCCCCCCCCCCCTTAAAACTTGATACCGTTTGCCCTACTGACATCACGTGCAGCACCTTCTCGATCGAGTCATCGCTGTCTCTATGGTTTGTAGCTGTCAGGTCACATAGATGTCCCAATTCACTCTCTCGCAGACAACGTCTCATCAAGCAAAACGAAAAGCAAAGCCAAATATTTATTCGTTCGTTCCTTTGTTGCTTTGCTCTCTCTCTCTCTCTCTCTCTCTCTCTCTCTCTCTCTCTCTCTCTCTTCTCTCTCTCTCTCTCTCTCTCTCTCTCTCTCTCTCTCTCTCTCTCTCGTGGGTCTCAAGATACACATCGAAAGCAAGATGTTTCCAAGGAAACATCAACGGTGGTAAAAGGATAGAGGGAGGGGGAGGGAGGCGAGTGGGGTGGGTGGGAGAGGGGGGGGGTAGAGGTGGTCGGGGGGGGGGGGGGGGGGGAATGGCTCGATACACGCACATCTGAACGCTTCGGCGACTGTGTGACAGACAGATCTGGGTAAAAGGTCATGAAAATTAATTTGTCTTTCTCCCTTCTTTCAGCCTAATCCAGACCATCCTTGTTATCTGAAGAAACGTCTGCTGATCCTCCCCTACCCCCTACCCCCCCCCCACCAACCCCCCTTGCCCCTCCCCACCCCCACCCCCACCTCCGCCCCCATCCCCTAGCAAAACCTCTGAAGTCTGAAATTCTATACTATTGATTAGGCCATAGCTATGCCCATATCAATGACGGCTGCAAGAACATTTGCTTACACAACGCACATTATGTATGCATGAATGAAGTCGCATAATACGATGCTCAGAGGTTATACATACAAATAGTTCGGTTCGGTTCGGTTCAGTTCAGTTCAAGATGGTATCTTTGTGCTCGGAAAAGCCCATATGCGCTCCACCCCGTCTCTCAGAAGTTCCCCCAACGCTGCCTTTGAAACATTTCCAGTGTGCGTCTGAATGACGATGGCCCTCTCTCGTCCTTTCAAGGAAGATCGTCTGGCACTTCCTCTTTCCACGCCTCTCTCCTCCAGGCGATCTACGGTGTGGTGTCCTTGGCTTTGTGCCTGCAGTTAGTGTCTCAAGCTTCTCAACATTTCAGATCTTCCTACAATAACCACAAGTTAGTTAGTTGGTGCTTAGAGCCATGCAGTCAACCACATAAGGCTAGGGTTATATCAGGGTTAAAAATTATAACCGCAAAGTAAAATAAGGAAGCTCACTACACATTGTACCAGTTTCTAGTTTGAAAGACTGAATATACGTTATATGTTGCCAGACGAATTAAAACAAACTGATTATTTGTAGCTAGGAGAAAAGTCAGACTGGAGCTTGGTGGACAGTTATAATACTTTTTTGGAATGTACAGTTCTCCGATTTCTGGACCCAGGAGTTCTGGATCTTGGGTACCTTTGGGCCCAGGAGTGCTGAATGTTGGGTACCTCTGGGCCCAGGAGTGCTGAATGTTGGGTACCTCTGGACCCCCCAGGAGTGCTGAATGTTGGGTACCTCTGGGCCCAGGAGTGCTGAATGTTGGGTACCTCTGGACACTGGACCGTTGGATGTTGGGTACCTCTGGGCCCAGGAGTGCTGAATGTTGGGTACCTCTGGGCCCAGGAGTGCTGAATGTTGGGTACCTCTGGACCCAGGAGTGCTGAATGTTGGGTACCTCTGGACCCAGGAGTGCTGAATGTTGGGTACCTCTGGGCCCAGGAGTGCTGAATGTTGGGTACCTCTGGCCCAGGGGGTGCTGAATGTTGGGTACCTCTGGACCCAGGAGTGCTGAATGTTGGGTACCTCTGGGCCCAGGAGTGCTGAATGTTGGGTACCTCTGGACCCGGAGTGCTGAATGTTGGGTACCTCTGGACCCGGAGTGCTGAATGTTGGGTACCTCTGGGCCCAGGAGTGCTGAATGTTGGGTACCTCTGGGCCCAGGAGTGCTGAATGTTGGGTACCTCTGGACACTGGACTGTTGGATGTTGGGTACCTCTGGACCCAGGAGTGCTGAATGTTGGGTACCTCTGGGCCCAGGAGTAATGAATGTTGGGTACCTCTGGGCCAAGGAGTGCTGAATGTTGGGTACCTCTGGACACTGGACCGTTGGATGTTGGGTACCTCTGGGCCCAGGAGTGCTGAATGTTGGGTACCTCTGGACCCAGGAGTGCTGAATGTTGGGTACCTCTGGCCTGGAGTTGGATGTTGGGTACCTCTGGGCCCAGGAGTGCTGTGTGTTGGGTACCTCTGGACCCAGGAGTGCTGAATGTTGGGTACCTCTGGCCCGGGGGGAGCTGGAATCTGTGGTAGCAGGAAACGGAAGACGTTGAATGGGTGCATTGGGCTCAAGGCTGTGGTTGGGAATCTGGACAGATCTTCATCTGTCCGATG
>JABMCL010000542.1:5000-15000 GCA_018857735.1 Alviniconcha marisindica | reverse complement strand
GGGGAGTCGGTCGACCGGAAGCTGTGGTGGTGGTGGTGGTGGGGGGGTTGATGGGAATGGGGGTTGGGGGGGGGTGTCGTGGGGGGTGGTGGGGTGGGAGGGTGGTGGACCATGGGGTGCGGGGTGCTGGGTGGTGGTGGTGGTGGGGAGGGGTGCGGTGGGAGTTTGGGTGGTGAGGGGGTGCGGGGAGGAACTGGGTGTAAACAAGAGAAGACAGACAGAGAGAAGACAGAGAGAGAGAGAGAGAGAGAGGGGGGAGGGAGGGAGGTTGGAAAAAAAGGAAGGAGGAGAGGGACTAGTGGGTGTAGAACAAAGAGAGAAGACAGACAGTGACTAGAAAGAGAGAGAGGAGAGAGAGAGGGAGGGGAGGGAAAAGGGGAGGGGGGGAAAGTGGGTGTGAAAAAGGGAAAAAGGGGGAGTGAGAGGGAAGGGGGAGAGAAAGAGAGAGAAGAAGAAAAAGGAGAGAGAGAGAGAAAAAAGAGAGAGAGAGAGAAGAAGAAGAGAAGAAGACAAAACAGGACAAAACAGGACAGAGACAAAAAGGAAAAAGAGAAAAGAAAAGAGAGAGGAAGGGGAGGCTTAAACCCGGGAGGGGGGTTACATAAGGGAGATTATGTTTAGGACATTAGCACCCCCTTTTTTTTTGACGGGATTTGTATACATCGTTAGCAGAGGGGACGGGAAAGAGAGGAGGAGAGAGGGGGGGAGAAGGGGGGGGGGGAGGGGGGGGGGTGGGAAAGAAGAGGGAGGGGGGATGGGTGGGTGAAAACGGGAGAGGGGCATGGACGACGGGGCTGAGGATGGGAAGGGGGGGGGGGGGGAGATGCGGGGGACGGGGGGAGGGGGGGGAGGGGAGAGGGGGGGGGGGGGGGGGGGGGGGAGGGGGAAAGGAAGGGGGGGAGGGGACGCGGGGGGGGGGGTTGGTGGGGGGGTAGTTGGGGACGGGGAGCGCGCCCGGAAAACTGGGTGTGGGGGGGTGGGGGGGGGGGGGGGGGGGGGGGGGGGGGGGGGGGGGGGGGGGGGGGGGGGGGGGGGGGGGGGGGGGGGGGGGGGGGGGGGGGGGGGGGGGGGGGGGGGGGGGGGGGGGGGGGGGGGGGGGGGGGGGGGGGGGGGGGGGGGGGGGGGGGGGGGGGGGGGGGGGGGGGGGGGGTGGTGGTGGTGTGGTGGTGGTGGTGGTGGTGGTGGGGGGGAAGTGTCCTTTTACATAAAACCAACACAAATAAAAGTAATTCAACACAACAATCTTACGGTGGGGAAAAGGAAGGAGAGAAACGGTGACAGAGAGAGAGAGAGAGAGAGAGAGAGAGAGAGAGAGAGAGAGAGAGAGAGAGAGAGAGAGAGAGAGAGAGAGAGAGAGAGAGAGAGCAGAATGTTTTATTGTAGAAGGCCACCAAAGAGAGAGAGAGAGAGAGAGAGAGAGAGAGAGAGAGAGAAGAGAGAGAGAGAGAGAGAGAGAGAGAGAGAGAGAGAGAGAGAGACAGAGACAGAGACAGAGACAGAGACAGAGACAGAGACAGAGAGAGAGACACAGACACAGACACAGACACAGAGACAGAGACAGAGACAGAGACAGACAGGGAGGGAGGGAGTTGGGGAGAAAAATGGGGGAGAGAGGGAGGCGGTTGGAAAAGGAAAAAGAGAAAGGGCGAGCTGAGAGAGGGAGGGAGTGGGGGAAAGAAAGAGAGAAAGGGGGAAAGGGAGTGGGAAAAAGGAGAGAAAAGGACAGAAAAGGAGGAGGAGAGGGAGGGAATGGGAAAACGAAGGAAAGAAAAGGGAGGAGAGAGAGAGAGGGGGGGGGAGTGGGAGAAGGAAAAAGAGAAATGGGGGAAGAGAGAGAAAAGGAGGAGGAGAGAACACCTGGGCATCTTTCGTACAGCGGTCTGTCCGGTCATTTGCCACAAGGAAAACAATATATGCACTACCCAAACACCCACCACCCACCCATCACTCAAATACTCAACACCCACCCATCCAGCCACTACCCAACCACTCACCACACACACATCCGTCACCCAACCAATCACCACAACTACTCACCATACACGCACCATTGATCACTCAACATAAAACATCCCTATCCAGCCAATCACCACCCATCCACCCATCACCCAATCAATCACCACCCATCCACCCATCACCCAACCAATCACCACCTATCCACCCATGACCTAAATAATCACCACCCATCCACCCATCACCTAACTAATCACCACCCATCTACCCATCACCCAACTAATCACCACGCATCACCTAACTAATCACCACCCATCCACCCATCCACCCATCACCCAACTAATCACCACCCATCACCTAACTAATCACCACCCATCCACCAATCATCTACCCAATCACCGCCCATCACCTAACTAATCACCACCCATCCACACATCACCTAATTAATCACCACCCATCACCCAACCAATTACCACCTATACACCAATCACCTAACTAATCACCACCCATACATCCATCGCCTAACTAATCACCACGCATCCACCCATCACCTACCTAATCACCACCCATCCACCCATCACCAAACCAATCACCATCCATCCACCCATCACTTAACTAATCACCACCCGTCACCAAACCAATCACACCCATCCACCCATCACCTAACTAATCACCACCCATCCACCCATCACCTAACTAATCACCACCCATCCACCCATCACCTAACTAATCACCACCCGTCACCAAACCAATCACCACCCATCCACTCATCACCTAACTAATCACCACCCATCCACTCATCACCTACCTAATCACCACCCGTCACCAAACCAATTACCACCCATCCACCCATCACCTACCTAATCACCACCCATCACCTAACTAATCACCACCCATCCACTCATCACCTATCTAATCACCACCCATCCACCCATCACCTAACTAATCACCACCCATCACCTAACTAATCACCACCCATCCACCCATCACCTAACTAATCACCACCCATCCACTCATCACCTAACTAATCACCACCCATCACCAAACCAATCACCACCCATCCACCCATCACCTACCTAATCATCGCCCATCCACTCACTCATCCAATCACCATGCACGCATCCACGCATTCACCCAATCAACTACTCAAAGATCCAACAACCTCCGAGATACGACCAGATATCTCCCCCCCCCCCCCTTCCCAATATAGATAGATAGATAGATGGCCTGGTCCCCAATGAGCCGTAAATAGATAGATAGATAGATAGATAGATAGATAGATGGCCTGGTCCCCAATGAGCCGTAAATAGATAGATAGATAGATAGATAGATAGATAGATAGATAGCCTGGTCCACAATACGCCGTAAGTAGATAGATAGATAGATAGATAGATAGATAGATAGATAGATAGATAGATAGATAGATAGATAGATAGATAGATAGATAGATGGCCTGGTCCCCAATGAGCCGTAAATAGATAGATAGATAGATAGATAGCCTGGTCCACAATACGCCGTAAGTAGATAGACAGATAGATAGATGGCCTGGTCCCCAATAAGCCGTAAGTAGATAGATAGATAGATAGATAGATGGCCTGGTCCCCAATGAGTCGTAAATAGTTAGATAGATAGATAGATAGATGCCTGGTCCCCAATAAGCCGTAAGTAGATAGATAGATAGATAGATAGATAGATAGATAGATAGATAGATAATAGATAGATAGATAGATAGATAGATAGATAGCCTGGTCCACAATAAGCCGTAAGTAGATAGATAGATAAATAGATAGATAGATAGATAGACAGACAGATAGACAGAGAGATGGCCTGGTGCAACAAAAAGCCGTAAGTGGTTTCTGTAGATGTTAAAGCAACATGAACGAATCTGGACCATCCCAGAGTGGAACAGCCTTCCCCAGGAAGTGACCACAGCACCCACCTGTGGCTCCTTTGAGACCAGGGTCTGCTCCTTCCTCAATCTTTAACGAGTTTTAACGAAAAGTGGCTAAGTGAAGGACGGAGCTGTGCCGGTCGGAGTTCCGATCAGTCCCCGGAGACCGCTACGGTAGCCGGATGGGTCTAGCCGGATACTCCGAAGTAGTTAATACATGGCACACTTTTCCCCGCTGTCTAAATTTTCCTTTGTACTTTCTCATACCACTTTACAGGACTCTGCAGACGGCCCCCTCCACCAACCCCACCCCACCCCAACCCCCACTCAAAAGTGCGGCATAATCTCCGAGTAGTTTGTATTGCTCAGTATTGCTCAATGCTTAATACCAAAAAAAGAAAGAAAGAAAGAAGAAGAAGGAGAAGAATTAGAAGAAGGAGGAGGAGGTGGAGGAAAAGAAGAAGAAGGAGGAGGAGGAGGAGGTGGAGGAAAGGAAGAAGAAGGAGAGGAGGTGGGAAAAGAAGAAAAGGAGGAGAAGGAGGAAAAAAGAAGAAGGAGGTGGAGGAAAAGAAGAAGAAGAGGAGGAGGAGAAGAAGAAGAAGAGAAGAAGAAGAAGAGAAGAAGAAAGAAGAAGAAGAAGAAGAAGAACGAGGAGGAGGAGGAGGTGGAGGAGAAGAAGAAGAAGAAGAAGAAGAAGAAGAAGAAGAAGAAGAAGAAGAAGAAGAAGAGAGAAGAGGAGGAGGAGGAGGAGGAGGAGGTGGAGAAGAAGAAGAAGAAGAAGAAGAAGAAGAAGAAGAAGAAGAAGAGAAGAGGAGGAGGAGGAGGTGGTGGAGAAGAAGAAGAAGAGGTGGAGAAGAAGAAGAAGAAGAAGAAGAAGAAGAAGAAGGAGGAGGAGGAGGAGGAAAAGAAGAAGAAGAAGAAGAAGAAGAAGAAGAAGAAGAAGAAGAAGAAGAAGAAGAAGAAGAAGAAGAAGAAGAAGAAGAAGAGAGAGGAGGAAGAGGAGGAGTAGGAGGAAAAGAAGAAGAAGAAAAAGAAGAAGAACGAAGAAGAAGAAGAACAACAACAAGCACTACAAGAACAACAAGAAACTACAGAGGAGACAAATGGTGTAGAATAAAATCCAAATTCCAGGAGAGCTATTTCGCTGACACCTTTATTATACGTTCTCTCCGGTCCCTTGTAATTGAATATATATATCCTGCTGGCTGACCTAGATCTCTCAAAACGAAGCCACACTGACTAGCACCTCTGCAGTCGCGCAGCCATCGCTGTCACTGACAGAGAGCTGGAATGTGACGGCGATGGCATTAGTCTGCGGAATCCGCTTACATACAAAGTCTCTTGGTCCCTGAAGAGCAGCTTTCAAAACCTAGCTCACTGGTTGAAGGGGGGGGGGGGGTAGGGAGGGGGGGGGAGGGGGAGGTGGAAGAGGGGGAGGAGGAGGGGAGGGGGGGGGGGGGGACTTGGGGTATCGTTTATTTCTTTTAATTTTTTTATTTTTTGATGTTGTTTTTTTGTTCGGGGGGGAGGGGGGAAGGGGGGGGGGGGGGGGGGGGGGGAAGAGGGGGGGCGGAGGGGGAGGTGGAAGAGGGGGAGGAGGGGGAGGGGGGGGGGGGATTGGTCTCTTTTATTTCATTTAGTTTGTTATTTTTTGATGTTGTTAGTGTTGAAAATTGTTGGGGGAGGAGGGGGGAAAGGGGGGGGGGGGGGGAAGAGGGGGGCGGGGGGGGAGGGGAAGAGAGGAGGAGGAGGGGGGGGGGGGGGGGGGGACGGGGTCCAGTTTTTTCTTTAGATTTTGTTATTTTTTGATGTTGTTAGTGTTGAAATTTGTTGCGGGGGGGGGGGGGGGGGGGGGGGGGGGGGGGGGGGGGGGGGGAAGGGGGGGGGGCGGGGGGGGGGGGGGGGGGGGGGGGGGGGGAGGGGGAACAGGGGGGGGGAGGGGGAGGTGGAAAAAAATATAACCCTTCTCCCTCCCCAATAACCCTTTTAGTTTTTGTGGACGTAACACCAGTTTACTTTCTTACTTTTTTCCTCACTAAGTGAGTGTATGTGGCTGCCATTGAAAACAGACGCTTTCTAACTTCACAAAAAATATCAGACAAATTAGCTAAACAAGGGCAATAAAAACAGTATATCAGCAAATTAGTTTAACCCAAAGGTGCAATCAAAAACAGTATATCAGGCAAATTAGCTAAATAAGGTGCAATGAAGAACAGTATATCAGGCAAATTAGTTAAACAAAGTGCAATCAAAAACAGTATATCAGGCAAATTAGCTAAACAAGGTGCAATCAAAAACAGTATTTCAGACAAATTAGCTAAACAAGGTGCAATCAAAAACAGTATATCAGGCAAATTAGCTAAACAAGGTGCAATCAAAAACAGTATATCAGGCAAATTAGCTAAATAAGGTGCAATGAAGAACAGTATATCGGGCAAATTAGTTAAAAAAAGGTGCAATCAAAAACAGTATATCAGACAAATTAGCTAAAAAGGTGCAATCAAAAACAGTATATCGGGCAAATTAGCTAAACAAGGTGCAATCAAAAACAGTATATCAGACAAATTAGCTAAACAAGGTGCAATCAAAAACAGTATATCAGGCAAAATAGCTAAATAAGGTGCAATGAAGAACAGTATATCAGACAAATTAGCTAAACAAGGTGCAATCAAAAACAGTATATCAGGCAAATTAGCTAAATAAGGTGCAATGAAGAACAGTATATCAGGCAAATTAGCTAAACAAGGTGCAATCAAAAACAGTATATCAGACAGATTAGCTAAACAAAGTGCAATCAAAAACAGTATATCAGACAAATTAGCTAAACAAGGTGCAATCAAAAACAGTATATCAGCAAATTAGCTAAACAAGGTGCAATCAAAAACAGTATATCGGGCAAATTAGCTAAACAAAGTGCAATCAAAAACAGTATATCAGACAAATTAGCTAAACAAGGTGCAATCAAAAACAGTATATTAGGCAAATTAGCTAAATAAGGTGCAATGAAGAACAGTATATCAGGCAAATTAGCTAAATAAGGTGCAATGAAGAACTGTATATCAGACAAATTAGCTAAACAAGGTGCAATGAAAAACATGTCTGAGATATCATCCAATTATCTACTACTATCATCTCATGAGATTAATTCACTACTTAAGAAGACTGTATATAAACAAATTGAAAAAAAAGTAAATCTGCGATACCTTCTTGTTGAAGATATTTAGCAAGAGTAATCTACAAGTTACGTTTAAAATTTTCATGGAACACTAAATATTCACAGAATGTGACTTGCGTTTGTAAAAAAATATCTTACCTGTTAAACACATACTGCTTGAATGTCCTGTTACCGCAGAGTTATTTCAGAAAAATGGATATGACTTAAATGCTTACAACAACGTAAGAGATATTTTGTACAATACTGATGTTATCACTAATATTGTCAAATCGATTGTTCATAGTCCTGTGGGAAAATTAGTATAAATAATAATCATATATTGTTGTTGTTGTTGTTGTTTTTGTTGTTTTTGTGTGTGTCTAATATCACCTCGATGTGAACAGACATAAAATAAAATATTGATTGATTGATTGATTTATCCATGCAGTATTTTCCTGTGTCCCAAAAATAGTCTGGCTGCTACTGTATGCGATTTTAACGTGCGCGCAGGTGTTGATTCTTGCGAACATCGTAAGACGGATAGTCTGTACTGAAAGTTGACTCGGCCAGGAGAAGAAGGGGGAGAAGGGAGTGGAGGAGGGGTGGGGGGGGGGGTGGGGAGAGAGAAAAAAAACTTGCCGTACCGGGAAATCGAACCCGCGTCAGTATTGCGCCTGTTTTTTTTTTTTTTTTCTTTTTTTTTTTTTTTGGTCCGACGTCTTCTATATATATAAAATAGAAGAGAGAGAGAGAGAGAGAGAGAGAGAGAGAGAGAGAGAGAGAGAGAGAGGAGAGAGAGAGAGAGAGATACTCACCGAGTTATACCCGCCTTATCAAAACATGTCAAGTGATCATATATATATATATATGTGTGTGTGTGTGTGTGTGTGTGTGTGAGTGTGTGTGTGTGTGTGTGTGTGTGTGTGTGTGTGTGTGTGTGTGTGTGTGTGTGTGTGTGTGTGTGTGTCTGTGTGTGTGTGTGTGTGTGTGTGTCTGTGTGTCTGTGTGTCTGTGTGTCTATGTGTCTGTGAGTGTCTGTGTCTTTCGGTGGGTGGATGCAAATCGACCTTCCAGTTCTCCAGAACGCATTACATAAACTTGTGGAATTCCTGACACAAGTTCGCCCCGATATAACCGTGCTAGCTGAGCGGGGGTAAAAAAAAAAAAAAAAAACCTAGTTCCTGGCACAAGAGTGCGTGGCGGGGGTGGGGGGTGCTGAGGGGGAAGGGGGGGGGGAATTCGGTGTTGGGTGGGGGGGGGGGGGGGGGGGGGTGAGGTGGGGAGGGAGGGGGGAGAGCTCGTTGACAAGCCTCCACAAGTAAGACAATCCGGCAGATCAAAGTGACGGCGTGGGGGGGGGGGGGGTGGGGGTGGGGGTGGGGGTGGGGGTGGAGGGAGAAACAATGAAAACATCAGAGGACGCAATCGATGAAGAAGGTCACGTGATCGATCAAAGAGTTCCCCCCCGTTGTGCGGCAATTAGCGGAAACCACCGCCAGATGGCTCCCGGGGAGAGGGATCACGTGACTTCCGTTGTAATGACAGTGCAGTACCGTGTGCTATCTCTTCCTCCCTCACCCCCTTGTTTTTGTCTTCTGTCTGCTTTTTTTTGTCTGCTGTTCCTCTTCCTAATCACTCCTTCTCTCTCCTCCTCCCCTCTCTCTCTCTCTCTCTCGCTTTTTCTCTCTCTCTCTTCTGTCCGTTTTCTCTCTCTCTCTCTCTCTCTCTCTCTCTCTCTCTCTCTCTCTCTCTCTCTCTCTCTCTCTCTCTCTCTTCTCTCTCTCTCTTCTCTCTCTCTCTCTCTCTCTCTCTCTCTCTCTCCTCTGTGATACGGATATCTCTTTTCTCTCTCTCTCTCTCTCTTCTCTCTCTCTCTCTCTCTCTCTCTCTCTCTCTCTCTCTCTCTCTCTCTCTCTGTGATACGGATATCTCTCTCCTCCCTATTTACCAAGCGAAGGGGAAATGGGAGAAAGAGTGTAACTGGGAATGGGCGATGGGGGGGGGGGGGAAGGCGGGGAAGGGGGAGGAGAAAAAGGGGGCGATAGAGGAGGGGGGAGGAAGGACAATAGCGGGTCTCCAGTCGCCGTGTGGATTTAGTGAGGCAGGGGGGCTCGGGGTTCGAATCCCTGTAGAAATCAGGAAATGGCATGCCTGACCGCTCGGAGCTCGACCGGTCCCTGAAAATGACGGGAACAGACGAGAGAGAGAGAAAAAAAGGATAGCGCCCGAGCCATTAACCTGTTCAACTGGCCCTCGAGGCCGGCAGGCTGGGAGCTGAACGATGATCAAAGTTTTTTTGTGTATTGCGGAAAGAGAGAGGAATGAAAAATGCATTATGGATTGATCTCTCGTGCCCCCTGTTCAGGCCACGTTTAGCCGGAATTCAGTGAGTGTGTGAGCGTGAGCGAGGCGTTTAATAGGACTTGTTGTGAACTGGCGCCATTCGAATTACTGTCCTTTTTGTTTTCTTGTTTTCTCTTTTTCTTTTTAAATACTTTTTTTTTTTTTTATTTCTCTCTGTCTCTGTCTCTCGTCTCTTTCTCGTCTCTGTCTGTCGTCTGTCTGTCTGTCTGTCTGTCTGTCTGTCTTCTTCTGTCTCTGTTTTTCTGTCTCCCTTTTCTTCTCTTTTCTCTCTCTCTCTCCCCTCTCTCTCTCTCTCTCTCTCTCTCTCTCTCCTCTCTCTCCTCTTTTCCTCTCTCTCCTTCTTCTCTTTCTTTCTCTCTCCCTCCCCCCCTCCCCTCCCCCCCCCCTCTCTCTCCTCTCTTCTCTCTCTTTTCTTCTCTCTCTCTCTCTCTCTCTCTCTCTTCTCTCTCTCTCTCCTCCTCTCCTTTCTCCCCCCCTCCCATCTCCTTCCCCCCTCTCTCTCTCTCTCTCTCCTCTCCCCTCTCTCTCTCTCCTCTCTCTCTCTTTTCTCTCTCTCCTCTCCTCTCTCTCTCTCCTCCTTTTCTCCCCCCTCCCCCTCTCTCTCTCTCTCCTCTCCCTTTTCCCTCTCTCCCTTTTCT
>JABMCL010003727.1:137500-157280 GCA_018857735.1 Alviniconcha marisindica | reverse complement strand
TGAGGGGGAAGAGAAACATCAGCAATGCAAGAGAAACACTAACTAAAACTAGCATGAGGTATGTAAGAGAAACACCTCACTAGAAGTAGCATCAGGAGTGCAAGAGAAACACCTCACTAAAACTAGCATGCGATGTGTAAGAGACATACCTCACTAAAACTAGCAGGAGGTGTGTAAGAGAAATACCTCACTAAAACTAGCAGGAGGTGTGTAAGAGAAACACCTCACTAAAACTAGCATGAGGTGTGTAAGAGAAACACCTCACTAAAACTAGCATGAAGTAAGAGAAATACATCACTAAAACTAGCATGAAATAAGAGAACTACTAAAGCTAGCATGATGCATGTAAGAGAAACACTTCACTAGAAGTTATAGTTTCATCTCATGTGCAAGAGAAACACCTCACTAAAACTAGCATAAGGTGTGTAAGAGACACACCTCACTAAAACTAGCATGAGGTGTGTAAGAGAAACACTTTGCTAAAACTAGCGGGGGTGTGTAAGAGAAACACCTCACTAGATCTGGCATGAGATGTGTAAGAGAAACACCTCACTAAAACTAGCATGAGGTGTGTAAGAGAAACACCTCACTAGAAGTAGCATCAGATGTGGAAGAGAAGCATCTCACTAAAACTAGCATGAGGTGTGTAAGAGAAACATCTCACTAAAACTAGAATGTGGTGTGTAAGAGAAACACCTCACTAAAAGAAGCACGATGTAAGAGAAACACTTCACTAGAAGTATCATCAGGTGTGCAAGAGAAACACTTCACTAAAACTAGCATGAGGTGTGTAAGAGAGACACCTCACTAGAAGTATTATCAGGACTGCAAGAGAAACACCTCACTGAAACTAGCATGAGGTGTGTAAGAGAAACACCTCACTAAAACTAGCATGAGGTGTGTAAGAGAAACACCTCACTAAAAGTAGCACGAGGTAAGAGAAACACCTCACTAAAACTGGCATGAGGTGTGTAAGAGAAACACCTCACTAAAACTGGGATGAGGTGTGTAAGAGAAACACCTCACTAAAACTGGCATGAGGTGTGTAAGAGAAACACCTCACTAAAACTAGCATGAAATGTGTAAGAGAAACACCTCACTAAAAGTAGCACGAGGTGTGTAAGAGAAACACCTCACTAAAACTAGCATGAGGTGTGTAAGAGAAACATCTCACTAAAACTGGCATGAGGTGTGTAAGAGAAACACCTCACTAAAACTGGGATGAGGTGTGTAAGAGAAACACCTCACTAAAACTAGCATGAGGTGTGTAAAAGAAACACCTCACTAAAATTAGCATGAGGTGTGTAAGAAAAACACCTCACTCAAACTAGCCTCAGGTGTGTAAGAGAAACTCCTCATTAAAACTAGCATAAGGTGTGTAAGAGAAACTCGACCTTAAAACTACCACTATGTGCATTAGGGAAGTGTCTCACTAAAACTAGTTTGAGGGGTGTAAGAGAGACTCCTCACTAAAACTAGCATCAGGATTAAAAGAGAAACTCTTCACTAAAACTATCATGAGCAGCATAAGACTCCTCACTAAAATTAGCACCAGAAGTGTAAGAGAGCTCCTCACTAAGTGGACTGTATAAGAAACTCCTTACTAAAACCAATTAACCAGTCAGTTTGAGGAGAGTAACAAAAGTTCCTTGCAAATACGTTATGATGAGTGTTGCGTTCTAGCATGAGGTAAAAACTAGTATGAGGAGTGTAAGAGAAACTTCACAAAAATTAATATCAGCAGTGTAATATAAACTCCTCACTGAAACTAGCCTCAGGAGTGTAAGAGAAACTCCTCACTGAAACTCGTATCGGGAGTGTAACAGAAACTCGTCACAAAAACTAGCATCAGGAGTTTTAGAGAAACTCCTCACTAAAACTGGCATTGGGAGTGTAAGTGAAACTCCTTAGTAAAACCAGTTTGCGGAGCCAATAATGATGTGCCTGCTCTACAAACGTCCTTCGGATGAAACTAATAAAGCTCAGATTGAGGTCCCCCTTGTGTACACACACGTAAAAAGATCACATACGCACTTTAAAGCTCCTGTGGTTCATGTCTGAGTTCGTTGGATTATGGAAACACCCAAATAACCCAGCATGAACTAAAAGTGTCGGAATCTTCAGAATGTTAAAGCCATATCGACAAATATACTATACCGACAAAAGAAGAAGGTGGCGGGGAACTCGCAAACTCAGCGTGTACAGAATATCTTCTGTAATTTGCTCCACTGCAAATTAATATTTCAACAGTTAAAGGGAATGCAGTCACAAAGACATAAAGGGGATAGGGGAAACCACGGGGATAGCTCAGTGGTTAGAGCGCCAGACTCGTGACTGAATGGTCGCAGGTTCGAATCCCTGCAGGAGCGGTGGCAGAATTTTCTTCTCCAAGGTCGACTTTCTGTGCTGACTCTTATTTCGGTATCCGTTCCACCCCCGTGTTACCGCAATAGCATGTAAAAGATCCCGGTCATTCTGCCAAAAGTGCAGGTGGCAGGTTATAGCTAAACAAGCATACACCTTACATATGTGGCTTTGCATGAAGTGACATGGTGCATGGAACACAGAACTTGCGCCGAGATGGCTGCAGTTTCATGTGGCACCAGCCATGCCAGCGCTGTAAGTACATCACTTTGGTGGATATTAAAAAAACACGCACCATAAAAAGCTAGTCACTCATTGTAGAACCACATGCGAGCGCAGTGAGTCTGCTCAAGAGAGCGGAGAATAGCACTATATAAGCGATCATCAATCAATCAATCGAGATACAGAAACAACAGGAAGTGTCACAACCAACAGGAAGTGTCTGAACTTGATGTGAAACCTCTACAACTGAGTTTGCAGACAGCAACAATGGCTGCTCCTCGTGCACAACTACAAGGCAGTCACTGGACAGTTGCCAGCTATTCTGGCAGAGGACTGCACTCAGCCCTCGTCAGGAACAAAAGCCTGACTGTAGCGCGTTTTGCCATCAAACAACTGACACTGCTGCTTTAAAATTGAATGTGGCAAGACAGACATATATATATATATATATATATATATATAGAGAGAGAGAGAGAGAGAGAGAGAGAGAGAGAGAGAGAGAGAGAGAGAGAGAGAGAGAGAGAGAGAGAGAGAAGGTATAACAAAGTCCAAGCATGTTTTTTAGTGGAAACCTTTTACTCCGAATTTTCGCCCTTGAGGGCTTCGTCAAGGCCCGGTTAGCTTGATTGATTCCTACAAAACGAATTTTAGATTATAAAATACGTCATATTTTTATACGTCACGCTCTCTTGCACTCGACATACATTCCAGACTAGCGAACACACACACACACACACAAAAATCACTCCTCTCTCTCTCTCTCTCTCTCACACACACACACACACACACACACAGATATTTAAAACATTCCCCTCTCACCCCCATTCTCTCTCTCTCTCTCTCTGTGCTGTTGAGGCAGACCTAGAATGTCCATTTTTTCAACAATTAAACTGAAACCAAATTCACTTCATATTATCATGTCCTATGTACTATGACCTAAGAGATAAATATATACCATGCAAATATGTCAGATGTCTATAACTTTTTTAACTGTCAATTAGATGTTGTTTGCTTCTGAAAAACAAGTGTCTGCAACTCTGACTCTCTACTTTTCTACAAAAGGCTTTTGCAGTACTCAGTACTATCTGGTCTGGACAGATGTTGAACCTGTAACTTTACGTTGATCAAAAGTGGCTTGACTATGTTCATCACTACAATTGACATGGCCCCATGGTCTTTTTTTAATAAACTACTCTCTCTCTCTCTCTCTCTCTCTCATTCTTTGAAGATCTGTCTTTGAGTACTGTGTTCAAGTCTTTCCTTGTGTTCATACCCTTGAAGATGGTGCCCAGGTTGCATATCCAATAATTTCCCCAGACAATCAAGTCTTTCTTTTCTTTTACTGCTTCAACTGCCACCATAGTGAGAAATCCAAGTTGGGGGTCTTCAGGGTGCTTAAATAAAGTTTTAAGTTTTCTGTGTATATATATATATATATATATATACAAAAACAGCGGCTTCCCACAGGATTGTGAGACTGGAAAACACGCACCCCAAATCCACATTTTAGAGATCTCCACCAATCAGCTCATCAGGACTAAAGAGAGACTAAGACTTTTTTTTAGCCATTTTTTAAATTTTATTTGGTGTTTTCAGCACCAAAAAAATCCTCAGGTTTTTTTGTCATCAATCGATGATAAACTGTGTCTATACTTTCTTGCCTTCTCCCCACTAACCCACCTCAGTGCCTTCTGATTGTTTTGACGAGTCTGTTTTTACGGTCTGGTTTGAATGCATGCCCACCCCAGCAACTGAGTCATTCCAAAAGTTAAAACACTGCTAATAATAGAGCTCTGTATGGCTGAATTTACCGAATCTGGTAAGTCGGGCTGAAGGCCGGACTTAGGCTGAGAGAAAGAGAGAAGGGGGGGGGGGGGGAGAGAGAGAGGGGGGGGGAGAGAGAGAGAGAGAGAGAGAGAGAGAGAGAGAGAGAGAGAGAGCTTAAAAACGGACCACGAGAAGTAGATCAATTCCGAGCGGGAAAAGCCACCTGATACGGGCCTATGACATGATTTCACTGAGTCAGTCAAACAAACAAACAAATATACTGTAGGCTTGGCTACTTGATGCAGTATTTTTTATGATTACTAGGCTAAATATCAATTTCATTAATTCGTTTTGATTATTTTGTAATCGGTTGAAAGTAGCGCTAATCGTTAGTGACTGAAACTAAAAAAACACGCCCCGTTCCGACCGCAAGAGAGAGAGAGAGAGAGAGAGAGAGAGAGAGAGAGAGAGAGAGAGAGAGAGATGAATAAACTTTATTTTACGAGGGTAGTGGAGAAGGCTCGACTGAGGTCTTTTTGCATCCAGCCCTCGCCCTCGAGGAAACTGCTATTAACAAAGGATACAACTATGTTGAATACATGTACATTGATACAAACCATGTTGAAATGCCGGACACCAGTAAACCGAGAAACAAGTCGATAACTTGATGAGAATTAAGAGAGAGAGAAAGAGACAGAGAGAGAGAGAGCACGGGAGAGAGAATTCAAGGGAAGTAACTCTGCCACTACAACCAGAAGCAATGAACAAGATGGCGCTATTATTTAGCATAACAAATCCTAAAATCGAGCATCAAACCGTGAAATCACCTAATCTAAAAAAAATCGACAGAACATTCTTTCCCAGAATTTTTTGTTCTCATCATGCATTGTCCAGAAAGGATTTTTGCTGCCTTCAGCCCACACACAAAATACGCCTTTGATATCTATTAGTCAGAGGGTCTGCTGCGGAGTGAGCCGGTGCTTCATCCTCGCGCGGCGAGCCAGATCATTATGATAATCAGCCTCGTAGAAAGATGGCGGTGGAACTGTGATTCCAGAGCGTCGACATTGTGTTGTAGAACTCGCTAATGTACTGGATAATATGTTTTGTTGGGATCACAGTCTACGGCCAAAGGTAAGCTCGTTGAAATGTACTGTCATTCATTCGTTTGGGTTCGACAGGGTGTCGTAATCTTGCCGGTCTAGGCGGACCAGCAGAACAACTTGGGGTGAATGAAAGATGCTAATGGCACCACGCTCACAGTCAGAGAGACAGATGTCTACCATGAGGAGGCTCAGATCTTTAGCAGTTTTCATTCATGGACCGTTAATAATGGCGTTTTGCTTCAGTCTTTCGCAACACAGCAGCTCACGACAGTGAACTGCAAGAAAAACAACAGCCAAAAAGCATTTGCTTAGCTATGTGAAACCACGTCTGTCTTCTCCAAACGACCACAGCAACATCGTAGTAGCACCAGTACTGGTAGAGTCAAGCGCATTGCTATCAATTCACGGATACATCTACTGATCAATTCTATCGAACACTTGGTCATTCGATAATGTCACTAATCGTCAAATAGAAGTTGAACGGTCATTACTGACAATTAGTGATTACTGAATTAGCTATTATTCAGCTAAAACATGTATTAATTAATAAGCAACAATAATAATTAATAATATTAATAATGGGCATTTAGTGCACTGCCTGACCATGGACAGCCATGAGCACTTGCAATTTTGTAAATGTAGAGAATCTAGATTGTATGTATGATAATTTTGATATTGATAATAATTTATTATTATACTACTTTTATTAAAGATGCGAATGCATGAACACATACATGTGTATGCATGCATGCATAAATTTGATTCAATACACAATGACACACACACACACACAGTGACACACACACACACACACATGTAGTTGTACACACACACACACATAACACACAAATAAACACACACAGTCACACACACACACACCACACCACACCACACACATTCACAGACACAACACACACACACACACACACACACACACACACACACACACACACACACACACACACACACACACACACACACACACACACACACACACACACACACACACCACACCACACACACACACACACACACACACACACACACACACACACACCCGTGTGCATGCATCTTGGGGCATGGAATTGGAACATGAATTTTTATCTTATTTATAATTTAAAAGTCAAAAAGAGAAAGGTTTTCTTTTTTATGGAGGAAATGTGAATGTGATGATGATACTGATAGTTGATAAAATGGATTGTGCAATATATTATAATGTTACAGTATACACTGTTAATCATATCTTGGTTAGTGCAATATGCAGGTTAGACAAATAGTAATACTATAAGATGAGAGAGAGAGAGAGAGAGAGAGAGAGAGAGAGAGAGAGAGAGAGAGAGAGAGAATAATGAAACATATAATGGTGTTTTTGTTTTTGTTTTATTAATTACTGTTTTTACTGTTGTTGTTTTTACTTTTTACTCTATTACAGTGTTAGTACTAGTAGTAGTTTAATATTGTAAATTTGATTAATTTTTATTATAATTATGTACAATCTGGGTATGTAGCTGATTGGCTAATTTGCTAGATTGTAAACTTGTGTAAACTGTGTAAAGCCACTCAGTTTGGCTAATTAATGTGCTAGACTGTAAACAGTGTGTTCTGTAAGTGTAATCTGTGTAAAGCCACCCCAGTGGCCAAAGGTTTGAATTCAGCTCCTTGATACGACAGGGTGAGAACAGTTTTTCAGTTCTTCTGTCAGTTGCAGTATGTCTACTTGTTCAAGTGCCTGTCTCGCCTTTGAATGCACAACATGCACTATTATAAGATAACAATAATATAACTCTAAAGTCACTGGACATTACGTTTAAAGTTTTATATTAATTATTATTATTAAGATTGTGCCAAAAACCGGAAAGAAATTTTTGAGCAGTTTAAATAAGAGTTAATACCACTGCCAGCAGTCTGAAACTAGTGACAGGATAGCTTTTAAAAATCTCTTGAAATCTTTCAAATACTGGTTTGAATCACAATTGATACTATTACTATTATACTAATATCAGATGTTTCTAATCATTAATGCTGAAAAAGCTAAGCAAACAAACAAAACAAAACAATTAATGATTATACCAATGCTCATGTGTTTACATTGTACGCTTGCGGTGGTTCATTCTAATCAATGTAATTTTTGTAAAGAGGAACATCTACTGATTTAGCAGTGACCAACGTGAAGTGAGTTGTGATTAAGGGAACTTGGTATTTAAATTATCACTTGAGTATAAGTATAGTCGTAACACTAACAGTGTGTCACTGTGACCAACGTGAAGTGAGTTGTGATTAAGGGAACTTGGTATTTAAATTATCACTTGAGTATAAGTATAGTCTTAACACTAACAGTGTGTCACTGTCAGTTTTATACAGTTATGGTCAGTCACTCATTGATATGGAAACACACAAATAATGCATAATACTTATGATTGTGATTAAATTGTGATTGTGGCTACGTTTCTATTGTTCCAAAGGATTGGAAGATGAAGTTAACCAGTAATTTCTGGTATTTTACCATTACAATCAGCGTTTAATAATATAAGTACCGGGGGAAAAAATCAGCAATTGGTTAGACATACTGCTGTTATTTTTGGAGTGGACAGTTCTCTCTCCCCCCATCCCCCCCCCCGCCCCCCTCACCTGCCCCCCACCACAAAAACAAAACAAAAACAAACTAAACAAAAAAGAAACAATGCAGCACAGTGAGAGTGAGACTGAGAGAGTGCTTGTGGTGTGTACGTGTGTGTGTGTGTGTGTGTGTGTGTGTGTGTGTGTGTGTGTGTGTGTGTTGTGTGTACAAACATGTGTGTGTGTGTGTATGTGTGAGCATAGCATTGTACCGGACATGGCCAAATTGGCAAATGGGTCATTTAAACATGATGTCATGCAGCTTTCTGGAGATTCTACGCTGTGCCCACAGGTGTTGTTTAGGAACTTTCTTGGAGGGTTTGTGGTTTATGAAATTGCCATTAGTTTGTATCACTATCAGGAATCAAAACTGAGTGAAATCAAAATCTTCAGTGATTGCAGCAAATTTGGCAAATTTGGCAAAATCAGCATTGTTTATCAAATGTTTCAGTATGATTTATTATTTGTGAATCTAAATATGACTTATGAGCCCAAGTACTTAAATATGAGCCCAAGTACTGAAGTAGTTACTGTACTGGTCACTTTCCTCTGCTTTTCCATGTTGTAAGTTGTTGCAAAATCACCACTTCACATAATTTCTGAGAGGTTCCAAGTGGAACTGGAAGTGAAAGCAACAAGTTAAGTACTACTTTACTATATTTAGATCTTGGATTTAAGCTGCATAGGGTGATAGGGTCACCTCAAAATGGAAAAAAATCATTCTAAATTCTTTGGCACCAGTTCAAAACAAGTCACTAAAGTTCTACAGGTTTGCTAATTCACTGTTACAACGTCAAAAACCAACCACCTATCACGTCTAATGATCTATGGATTCGACTAACAATGGACAATAACAGTTAACAACATGTACGGTACATGTATTCCATAGACACTCACCACAGGAGTAAGTAAGTAAATTGGTATTTCATTAACGCACAAATGTGCGTCCCTTACGCACTAGAGCTGAAAAGGATGCACTGAACTTAGGCCTAGAGGGTTTCACGGGACGCACTGAGAAAGTGCCAGGTTATGGGGTTTTCTTCAAAGTCCAGACCTCCTGTTCCCAACTGACAGAAATGGGTCATGTGGACTATTCTACCACATCTTCTGTCTCAAAACCAGCTAGCTTACACTGCTTTTGTTACTAACAAGAACACAGTCATTCTCCCAGGTTATTTCAACATCAGCGCTCAGACACAAATAGACCAGCACACCTAACACCAAGATGCTTAACGTCCACAGAAACCATGGGGCTTATTAGGGATGGTTATATCAAACAAAGCATGTGAGTGCTTTATATGCCCTACATTGTGAGACCTTTTGGTTTTCTGCTTCTAAAAAGTTTAAGATAAAACAATCATGAAAAGAAACTGAGGATTATATTATATAGAGATCTGTGTACATGCTGTCAATGTGAAGGCTTCCAACATGACAATAATTTGTTGTGAATTTTTAGCTGTCAAAAAAGGTCAGTGGAGTTTCTGCACTAAATGTTTCAAAGTGGCACCATAGTAAACAAGGGAGGCAACTTACATTTTGAGTGAAGTTAAGACAATACACACCATTAATTACAGAATCAGCCTTAGCTATTTGTAGTACCCTGCTCTCCATTTGCAGTTTGCAAAGATGAGGGCTTTCTCCCTTCATTCTCTGTTTGGTTTCGATCTGTTTGACAGATTTAGAGCGATTACTCTAACTTGTTTCACTTTCAGACAAATATTTATAATGGTCTTGTGCTTGAAAATGCCACACATTTTCCTTTCTTACCCTGATACTTAAAAATCCTTTTCATACTGACTGATGGATGCTACTAAAGCACATCTACAGAGTTGGCAGTGCTGCCAACCACCAGAGTACTACTGACATGAAGAACTACGAGGATAGGCCTTTCAATAAACCTGTTACTGCTATGCTGAACCAGCATACCTGAAAGTGTACAACTAAAAGTTACATTGTCTGACGGAACTGAGTTGTAGAAGGAACAAAGGGCATCATATGCAAAGCAGAATACTTCAGCACAGCTGTCGTTTGGTATTAGACTTGATCATTTAAAACTGCCCGGGGACCCTGTAAAAGTTGTAGCAGGGAGTCCCAGGGACCTCCTTAAAATACTCGCTAATGGGAGCCCTGTATTTTATGCCCAGTCAACCAGACTCACCACAGGAACATGCATAAATCACTTGTGACTCATTGACTGTGAGTATGACAATATTAGAAAATACTCGCTAATGGGAGCCCTGTATTTTATGCCCAGTCAACCAGACTCACCACAGGAACATGCATAAATCACTTGTGACTCATTGACTGCGAGTATGACAATATTAGCAGAGTGGCCGATTTTATTCTGTGGGCTCACAGGAAACTACATGAACCAAAACTAAGCCAGTAAAAATGTAGCGAGAGGATTTGGAAAAAAATGAAGGTGAATGGACCAGGAAGGTTGAATTAATGTAGTGAGAGGATTTTGAAAAAATGAAGGTGAATGGACCAGGAAGGTTGAATTAATGTAGTGAGAGGATTTGGAAAAAATGAAGGTGAATGGACCAGGAAGGTTGAATTTAGCATTCATGAGGAAGAAATTCCCGGCTGTGGGTGAAGCATGTGTGGCTATAAATTATTCTGACCTACTCCAGGCCTTAAACTTAAAGGGAGAACATAAATTTGATATCTGTGGGTTCTCAATGGAGGGAACTTAATGTCTGTGCCCGCAGTATCCCACTGTGGGAGAATACAAGTATACCTGTAACAAATGACATGCCTTTCTAAAGGTTTCTTCTGTATCATTGACGAGAGCTGCCACAAGTATCAAAACATGTCTTTTGTCGTGACAAAAGTATGTTTGCCACGACAAAACTTTTGTCACGACAAAATTATGTTTGTCACGACAAGATTATGTTTGTCGTGACAAATATTTGTTGCGACAAAAATATGTTTGTCGTGACAAAACAAGCACACTTTTGTTGCAACAAACATGTGTTTGTCATGACAAACACGTGTTTGTCATGACAAAACATTTGTCATGACAAAAATTATACTTGTGGCAGCTCCTGCCAGTGATACTTCTGAAGATCAGTTTAAAAATAAACTCTCATTAAAATTGTTGTTGTTTGCACATTTGTTCCCAAGGTAAAGCTGGATACTATTACTGTATTAATTAGTACTATGGTCATTTGGTTTCTTACATTACAGTCTTAGTAATGGTCTTACATGAAGGTTATTATATAAATTTGAGAACAAGTGTACTGAGTCTGACGTAGTGTGTGAGCAAGCATTGTAAAATGTGGTGCTGTTCACGCCTCACTTTCCTCTCGCTGTCCCAGTGCCATTTTGGATCACAAACTTTGACAGCAACAAAAAGAAGTTACATTGCAACTTTATTTCATGCAATAATGTAGCTTGTGTACCATATCAACAAAAAGGTACAAGACGGAATGAATGTTGTGTTATTTTTATTGTCCTTGAAAGGTGAGCACTTCTAGACTTTTCATGTTGTTCCCAGAATTGTGCACATGATAGTTGATACACATGTAGTATGTATGTGTAATATATAATTAATATTTAAATAATAACTGATACAAAGTTAGCAAATTCTTTTATCGTAACATGTATGCTCGTGGCTTGCTATTATTTAAATATATTCAATATATTATTTATACCATATCATTATGATATATATATTTATATAAATTATAATGTGTATACCGTACAACTTTACGTGTCACAGTGTTTGTAACTATTTCTGACTTGACAGTGTTGCTTGCGCCATGCTGACTCGACAGCGCTGTTGATTTTACAGATGCGGTGATCAGTGAGCCACTGAGTGGCTATGCTGACAGCCAATCGTAGAGGCTTCTGCTTAGGTTTGACGATGGATTCGAATGACAACGTGACTGGAGCAATCCCGCAGTCAAGAACACTAGGCAGTCCAAAGGTGAGCATTAACTTTGTAGTTGGTCTTTGTTGACAAACTTGTAGGTGTACTTATAGTTATAGTATCATGATGCTCTTATGCACTCCTTATCCCTAATATGTCATCCAACATCCAAGGACATTAAGAATCAAAGAACGAACATCATGCACTCAGACCCAGTATTTATAATGATAGTACTCAAGCTATAGAAAGGTGAGCATTTTTCTTTTAGCTGATCTTTGTTGACAAGTACTTACAGCATCATGATGCTGTCATGCACTCAGACCCAGTATTTATAGTAAGCTATACAAAGGTATTGTGTAGATGTTCTTTGTTTACAAAAAAAAAGAAAAAAGAAAAAAAAAGGCATCATGATTCTGTCATGCACTCAGACCTAGTAAGCTATACAAAGGTGAGTATTTTGTAACTTGTCTTTGTTTACAAATAAATACTCATGCACTCAGACCCAGTATTTATAGTAAGCTATACAAATTACAAAGGTGAGTATTTTGTAGCTGGTCTTTTATTTACAAGTACTTACAGCATCATGATGCTGTCATAGTTTAGTTAACCTTGTTTAAAGTAAAGTAAGTAAACATGGTGCTTAACGTACAGGAACCATAAGGCTTATTAGGGACGGGGGAAAGGGGGTATGGAGGTGGGGGGAGAGGGAGATTATATACCCATGACTACACTGTCACCACCAGAATGACTCCTGCATTAAGATGGGCAGCAATGAGAGCCATTTTAATGTTTCATAAATTGCGAGGGACAAAATCACAAGACAGTATCCACAGACTACAACCTTTGAAGAAAAAGGAGAGCCAAAGCAGATTCGAACCGAGGCCCCTCCACTTACCAGCCTAACGCCTTACGGCTAGGCCAAACTGGCTCACCCTTGTTTAATGCGGAGTTGTCTCTGAAGAGGTTCTAGCGAGGATCAAGATCCCAGGAGGTGGGGGCAGAGGGATATGTACCTCACTATGCTGTCACCACCAGAATGGTTCCTGCATTAAGATAGGCAGCAGTGAGAGCCGTTTTAATGCTTCATTAGCTGTGAGGTACAAAGTCACAAGACAGTGTCCACAGACCACAATGTTTGAAGAATATGGAGAGCCGAAGTGGAGTTGAACTGAGGGCAAGGCCCTTGTAGAAGTCACCTCCAGAATGGTTTTTGCATTAAGATAGGCAGCAGGGAGATCTGTTTTAATGTTTCATTGGCTGAGACAGTGTGAGAGACAAAGTCGCAAGACAGCGTCCACAGACCACAATGTTTGAAGAGAGTGGAGATCCGAAGTGGAATTGAACTGAGGGCAAGGCCCTGGTGGAACTTCTGCTTACCAGCCTAACGTTTTAGCGCTAGGCCAAACTTGCTCACTTGCTGTACTACGCTGGAACAGTGGAACTGGAAGCCAGTATGTGTAGTAAGTCCCACCCCATCCACCCCAGTGAATTGCTGCATGAGGGGAAAAGAGGCATAGATGAAGGCAGCTGTTGATCAGATAGTGAGATACACTGGCCTTCAGAGGTGTTGATCAGATACACTGGCCTTCAGAGGTGTTGATCAGATACACTGGCCTTCAGAGGTGTTGATCAGATACACTGGCCTTCAGAGGTGTTGATCAGATACACTGGCCTTCAGAGGTGTTGATCAGATACACTGGCCTTCAGAGGTGTTGATCAGATACACTGGCCTTCAGAGGTGAGACAAAGACACTGTCAGTCAGTCAGTTTTGAAAGCAGGTTATAGTATACTTACAGTGAATTTGAATGGTACTGTTTGGAAGGGATTCTGTAAAAACTGAGAGACTGGATGAATTATGGGCTTTCCTGTGCTTGAGCTCAGCTGTACAGTTGAGAGTTACCCCCCCCCCCCCCAACACACACACACACACACACACACATCCTAGCTCTCTTCTGTTGTTAATTTAACTCTGAGACCATTCTTTCCACCATTGCAGTTCACACCCACACTAAACCCACCCACTCACACTAACTGTAACAGAAATGTAACCCCCCTCCCCACCCCCACCCCATTACTCTCTTTTATGCAGTCACCAAAAGTAGAGGCTCAGCAAACTGTCCCTGAAAATGTCACACGCACGCGCGCGCCTCGCACGCACGCACGCACACACACACACACACACACACACACACAGTCACCCACCCACACAAACACACACACACTTAGCACACCGCATACCTTATATATATATATATTTCGGGGCTTCATTGACTATTGGTTGGCGCTGACCTTTAAGTAGCTGTGCAGACTGTTCTGGGGCAGGCTGTACCCAAGAGCGTGCATGCGAGAGAGAGAGAGAGAGAGAGAGAGAGGATGGCGGAGGCACAATTTGGTGTGGGCTCTGTATTGATTGGCCACAGAGCTGCCTGCCTTCCCTTCCCCAGTGGCTGGGTTCCTTGCTGCTTGGTGAGCATTGCCACACTGACACTGTTAATAGTCCCCCCCCCCCCCCCCCCCCCCCCATCCCCATCCCCAACCCCAACCTCCCTGTCTCTCTCTGTCGGCCTGGGCTGCAATAGTGTTTTGTTGTGCCGCTGCTCTCTGTGGTTACACACACACAGCTGTTCTAAGGCGGCTCTGTACTACTAGCCGGCTGGATAGTCTCTGCACACAGCCGTGCGTTATTAGCTTACGTAATCCTATTCACACACAACACTAGCTCTAGGGCCACTGTAGTTCTGTGTTTTATACCCCCCCCCCCCCACCCCAACCCCTGCACCCTCCACCCTCCATCCCCAGATGCCTAGAGGATGCTACATTATATTATTTAAAGCATTATTACTGTGCTTGAATGATTGCTCATCCACTGTTGTTTTTTCTCACAATTTCTTTGGCTTATGACTTAGAGTTTGACTGTCCTGAGGTGACCCTCTGTGGTTGACGGGACATTAAAATCCACTAACTAACTCAGTCTCATCAAGCCACATGTTCAGTCATTGCTGTTTTAATTACTTCAGTGGTCCTAATATGAAGTATATTATACACTGTAATTAATAGGTGTTTGACAATGATGTTGTTTGGTGACTGTTAGATCTATAAAATAAATCACAGTTCTGTGGCTCTTTTAGCTTACGGGCTGTCTTCCCAGTTTGGTCGGTGAGTGAATGTATTGTAAATTATTCTGCTGTTCAGTTGTAGAGGATACTCATACTGACTGTTCATAGAATCATGTGGCAGTGCATGTTGAAAACTAAAATTATCTGCATCAGTCAGGTACCACACGCATGCATGCATGCACACATACATGCAGACAGACAGACACACACACACACACACACACACACACACACACACACACTTCTCTTCTACTTCTCTCTTTCTCTCTCTCTCTCTCTCTCTCTCTCTCTCTCTCCTCACACACACAAAAAAACACACACACACACACACACACACAAAACACACACACACAACACACACACACACACACACACACACACACACACACACACACACCAAAAACAACAACAACAAACAAACAACAACAACAAAACACAACCAAAACACAACACCAACACACAACACAAACCAACAACAAAACAACACAACACCACAACACAACACATCGCACACACACACACACACACACACTCTCTCTCTCTCTCTCTGCAGTTTGGGGAAGCCTTTGAAGAAACTCAGTGAAATTGAAAGTCTGTGACAAATGATTGATTCAGCTGAGGTCTTTGGAATTTGTGAGCTTTGACTTGTCAAACTGACAAGCCCTCATTAGTTTTCTGACTGGCTTTGACAGTTTGAAAAGAGGTATTGGTAATGGAACAACTTATTCACACTGGTCGATAGACAAAGGTTTGGTGCTGTACAAGTTGTGGAAAGGTTGCTGTGCCCATCTTAGACTTTTCTGGAATCTAAGAGCAACTGTTCTTTTTCAGATTGGGTCAGGCTCAGCATCCCCCCTCCTCCCACTCCCCATCCCCCACCACCCACACACCCACACACCCACACACCTCTCCACCCACCAAGCCTTTCGCATCCACCCACCAAGCATTTTCCATTTTCCGGCTGGTGTGACTGTGACTGCTCCCAGTAATTGACCAATTTCCACCATTACCCCCAATAAGCACAGCCCTGGAGAGAGTGAGACTGCTTATGGCAGCTTGTCATTGATCAGGCTAGAGCCTGAATGGGGTACTGCACATGCAAATGCTCCTTTGGGATGGGGTACTGCACATGCAAATGCTCCTTCGGGGCCACAGGCCGTAAGGTTCCCTTTGTGAATGCAGCGGGCTCCTCCAGTTGTGGCGGTAACACAGCAAACATTCCCATCGGATCTGGATCGGCTCAGAAGCTGGCCAGATGATTCTTGCACACCGGCTTGCTTCTGGACTGGATCTGTTGAGCTAAAACCTGACGTATTGGATCCGGGCTGGTTTTGCACAGTGCAGTCCAGGTCGTCTGTGGAAGAATGAAACCGAGACTGAAACTGGTAGCGGGTTGGTTGTGTTCTGCCAGAACCAGGCTGGGTGATTCTTGCATACCTACTTGCTTCTGGACCAGATGTGTTTGGCCAGACCCTGACCAGGCATCCAGATTGGTTTTGCACAGTATGATCTGGGCCTTCTTTGGAAACATGGAACTGAATTGGATGCAGGAAGTCGGACCGGGCATATGTTATATGTTATTATAAAACTTTATAAAATATATCATATTTATGGGTATATATATATATATATATATATATTATATGTGATATCTTTTAAAACATTTTGGGGGATAAAGTGTGCATAAAATATAAATTTATAAATGTAATGCATGCTCATCATGCCTCATACATGTATCAAAGGAACATGATCATGGCAGTCTGAATGGAAAGTGGCCAGGTGGTTACACCAGCCTGAATGGAAAGTGGCCAGGTGGTTACACCAGCCTGAATGGAAAGTGGCCCGGTGGTTACACCAGCCTGAATGGAAAGTGGCCCGGTGGTTACACCAGCCTGAATGGAAAGTGGCCCGGTGGTTACACCAGCCTGAATGGAAAGTGGCCGGGTGGTTACACCAGCCTGAATGGAAAGTGGCCCGGTGGTTACACCAGCCTGAATGGAAAGTGGCCCGGTGGTTACACCAGCCTGAATGGAAAGTGGCCCGGTGGTTACACCAGCCTGAATGGAAAGTGGCCCGGTGGTTACACCAGCCTGAATGGAAAGTGGCCCGGTGGTTACACCAGCCTGAATGGAAAGTGGCCCGGTGGTTACACCAGCCTGAATGGAAAGTGGCCCGGTGGTTACACCAGCCTGAATGGAAAGTGGCCGGGTGGTTACACCAGCCTGAATGGGAAGTGGCCCGGTGGTTACACCAGCCTGAATGGAAAGTGGCCAGGTGGTTACACCAGCCTGAATGGAAAGTGGCCCGGTGGTTACACCAGCCTGCACGGAATGTGGCCAGTGGATAGCATTTGCAGGACATGCCAAACTACCATGACTAGTTTACTACCCATTACTGTAGAGATGGTTTGGGGCTGCAACACCATCCCCAGTTTATGTGTGTGTGTGTGTGTGTGTGTGTGTGTGTGTGGTTGTGTGTGTGTGCCTGTTGTGTGTGCCGTGTGTTGTGTGCTGGCTGTGTGTGTGATTGTGTGTGTGTGTGTGGTGTGTGTTAACAAGGCCGTATGTGTGTGTGTGTGTGTGTGTGTGTGTGTGTGTGTGTGTGTGTGTGTGTGTGTGTGTGTGTGTGTGTGGTGTGTGTGTGTGTGTGTGTACAGGTTATGTTGTGTGTTGGCTGTTGTGTGTGTGTGTGTGTGTGTGTGTGTGTGTGTGTAGAGGCTGTTGTGTGTGTGTGATGTGTGTGTGTGTGTGTGTGTGACGTGTGTTGTGTTAACAAGGCTGTAGTGTGTGGGGTGTGTGTGGTGTGTTGTGGTGGTGTGTGTTTGTGTGTGTGTGAACAAGTCTGTATTGTGTAGTCTTTGGTGTGTGGTGTGTGTGTGTGTGTGTGTGTGTGTGTGTGTGGTAATGTTGTTGTGTGTTGTGATGGTGTGTGTGTGTGTGTGTGTGTTGTGTTGTGGTAGTGTGTTACAAGGCTGTATGTGATGGTGTGTGTTGTGTGTGTGTGTTGTGAGTGTCTTGTGTGTGTGTGTGTGTTAAAGCCTGTATGTGTGTGAGTGAAGTGGCAGTTTGAGTGTGTGATGTGTGTTTGTGTTTGTGAACAGAGTAATTATTCATGTAGCTTTGCTGGTGGGGGGGGCAGGGGAAGGGCAGTTTGAGAGTGGAATGTTGTTTCAGTGTTTCTGAACAGATTTCTACATTATTACAGCTGTAGTCTTTTGCTGGTGGTAGCAGGAAAGGGCAGTTTGAGAGTGGAATGTTGTTTCAGTGTTTCTGAACAGACTTCTACATTATTACAGCTGTAGTCTTTTGCTGGTTGTAGTTTAAAGAGGGTAGTTTGAGAGGGGAAAGTGTTTTTTTTCTGTGTTTGTGAACAGACTTCTAGGTTATTACAGCTGTAGTCTTTTGCTGGTGGTAGCAGGAAAGGGTAGTTTGAGAGTGGAATGTTGTTTCAGTGTTTGTGAACAGACTTCTACGTTATTAAAAGCTGAAAGTCTTTTGCTGGCGATAGCAGGAAAGGGCAGTTTGAGAGTGGAATGTTGTTTCAGTGTTTCTGAACAGATTACATTATTACAGCTGTAGTCTTTTGCTGGTGGTAGCAGGAAAGGGCAGTTTGAGAGTGGAATGTTGTTTCAGTGTTTCTGAACAGACTTCTACATTATTACAGCTGTAGTCTTTTGCTGGTTGTAGTTTGAGAGGGTAGTTTGAGAGTGGAGTGTTGTTTTTCTGTGTTTGTGAACAGACTTCTAGGTTAGTAAAGCTGTAGTCTTTTGCTGGTGGTAGCAGGAAAGGGTAGTTTGAGAGTGGAATGTTGTTTCAGTGTTTGTGAACAGACTTCTATTTATTAAAAGCTGAAAGTCTTTTGCTGGCCATAGCAGGAAAGGGCAGTTTGAGAGTGGAATGTTGTTTCAGTGTTTCTGAACAGACTTCTACCTTATTACAACTGTAGTCTTTTGCTGGTCGTAGCAGGAGAGGGTAGTTTGAGAGTGGAATGTTGTTTCAGTGTTTGTGAACAGACTTCTATGTTATTACAGCTGTAGTCTTTTGCTGGTCGTAACGGGAAAGGTCCACAAGACCATGCTCTTCATAGTAGGTGGGTTGCCGACGCAGCTTGAGCATAAATTATAATATAATTTTTTTTTTTTTTAAACTTAGGTCTAGTAAGTTAGTCTTGTCCTTGGTTCCCTAGCTTGTGTGCTTTTTTTCTGTCCTCCCTTCAAGGTCCAGCCCTGTGGAAAGTGACTGAAGGTTGGGATGTATAGGAGAGAGAGAGAGAGAGAGGAGATAATAGTTGTACTTTATTAGACAAGGATAAATATTTAAGCACAAGTGGGGTTTTTTCTTTCTTTCTTTTTACAGATCTGTCCCTGATGACAAACACAGCAACACTCAATAGGTCAAACAAGCATACACATAACTGTGGCAAAATAAAATATATCTTAAGGACAAAACAATGAACTGTTAGTGTTAGTGTCTAAAGCTTCACAACATACAGACTCGGCAAAGTAAGACAACTACAAATCAGAATTTTCAGGAGGGAGAGAGAGAGAACTCGAACTCGAACTCGAACTCGAAAACTTTATTTTCCAAGGATTGTAGTTTAGGTTCATTTAGACCTGTCTAACAACTAGTCCTTGCTAAACTACTGAATAAGTGAAACATGGAGAAACAATTATATGAAAACAAAAACCACAGAGAGAGAGAGAGAGAGAGAGAGA
>JABMCL010003727.1:110000-132500 GCA_018857735.1 Alviniconcha marisindica | reverse complement strand
TGAGTGTAGAGTGAATCACTGGTACCGGCCCTGTGTAGTATTGGGCCCATAGACCACCTCTGCTAGTGTCACGGCAGCTCACCCCCTCACCCTTCCTCCAGCACCAACTGTCTCCCTGCCACATCAGTCTCTGGGAGGAGGGGGGGGGGGGGGTGAATGACTCAGAGACCAGGGCCAGAGAAACTCTCATCAGAGTCTTAGTGGGAAGAGGAAAAGTGGATAGGGGGGAGGGGAAGGGGGAGTCACATGGGATGAAGAAACATCCTCACCTTTGATGTGGGATGATAGTAATGTTGCAGCATATTAACATTGCCTTGGATCCATGTGTAGAACAAGGGGAGGGAACCGGGGATTTAAAAAAGAACCAAGAAGAAGAAGAAAGAACAAAAACCAAAAACAAAAGGGGTGGCGGGGGGGGGGGGGGGGGGGGGGGGAGTCACATTGGATGAAAAAACTGCCTCACCTTTGCTGTGGGATGATAGTAATGTTGCTGTATTAACATTGCATTTGATCCATGTGTAGAACGAGAGGAGGGAACCGGAATGAGAGGGTTGTTGGACAAAACAAAGAATCAAGAAGAAGAAAGAAAGGGTGGGGTGGGGGTGGGGGGGGGGGGGGGGGGTGACATCAGATGAAGAAGCTGCCTCACCTTTGATGCGGGATGATAGTATTAGTAATGTTGCTGTATTAACATTGCATTTGATCCATGTGTAGAACAAGGGGAGGGAACCGGAATGAGAAGGTTGTTGGATTTAATAACGATGAAGAAGAAGAAGGAGGAGAGAAAGAAAGAAAGAAAGAAAGAAGAAGAAGGAGGAGAGAAAGAAAGAAAGAAAGAAAGAAGAAGAATAAGGAGGAGGAAAGAAAGAAAAGATAGAAAGAAGAAGAAAAAAAGGGGGGGGGGGGGGGGGGGTAGGCCGTCACATCAGAGTGAGAGGCCCTGTAGGCCCCTGGTGGAATTCGGCAATGGCTGGGAGCCCAGCTGAGGAAATTGCCTCCCACAGACAGAGCCCGGCACACACTGTGAGGTGTCCAGAATGTACGATCGATCAGGGCTGGGGAGGAACAGAAACTGTAGGGCTGTAAGGACAGGGACACCAGCCAAACAATTTGGGATGGGAGTAGGGGGGGGGGGGGGGGGGGTAGAAATGGAGAGTAAAGAGCAGCCAAACAATGGGGGGGGGGGGGGGGGATAGAACTGGTCAAACAAGGGAACCAGCAACAATGGGGGGGGGGGGGGGGGGGGTTAGAACTAGAAAGGAGAGGGAGAGCAGCCAAAGAATTGTGTGTGTGTCTGTTTGGGGTGGAGTGATGGTGGGGGTTCTAGCAAGAAGAGGGAGACAACCAAACAATGGTTGGGGGGGGGGGGGGGGTAGCATGACATGAAGTGAGGGAATTGCTTCACCAGGAAAACGGGGGTTAGTCAGTAAGTGATACTGGTCCCTTGTACTGTAGTGAATTGATTGGTTGGAGAAGAGATTGCCAAGCACAAAGGCAGGGCCGGGGGGGGGGGGGGGGGGGGGTTAGCAGTGACCAGACAGGAGAAAATTGGGCCACCTAAACTGACTGGGGTGTTAGGGCTGTGCTGTGTCCTAGTGCATGGGGTACATACATGTGGGCGGGAACCACAGGAAATGACTCACTGGTTGGTTGAGTGTTGTTGTTGGTTGAGTGTTGCTGTTGGTTGAGTGTTGCTGTTGGTTGAGTGTTGCTTTACGTCCACAGAAGCCGTAGGCTTATTAGGGACGGGAGCCCAGGACATCCACCTCGACTTTCACACAGCTCCTGGGTTCTGTGACTGACTGTAACAGTGTAAGTAAGTAAACATGGTGCTTAATGTCCACAGAAACCACGAGGCTTATTAGGGACGGGGGAAGGGGGTATGGAGGTGGGGGGAGAGGGAGATCGTATACCTATCGCTACACCGTCACCACCAGAATGACTCCTGCATTAAGATGGACAGCGATGAGAGCCATTTTAATGTTTCATAATTGTGAGGGACAGACACAATACAGTGTCCACAGACCACAACTTTCGAAGAGAAAGGAGAGCTGAAGCGGATTCGAACCGAGGGCCCTCTGCTTACCAGCCCAACTCCTTACCGCTAGGCCAAACCGGCTCATGTGACTCACTGTAAACATGGTGCTTAACATCCACAGAAACCATGAGGCTTATTAAGGATGGGGTGACTCACTGTCAGAAGTTGTCCCTTTTATACCAGTGAGGTGCCCTAAGTGTCAGTTGTCAGGTTTATACCAGGTGAGGTGCTTCACCTGTCAGCTGTTAGTATTATACCTGGTGAGGTGTTTTAAATGTCAGTTGTCAAATTTATACCTGTTGAGGTGCTTTAAGTGTCAGCTGTCAGTTTTATACCTGCTGAGTTGCTTTAAATGTCAGCTGTCAGTTTTATACCTGGAGAGATGTTTTAAATGTCAGCTGTCAGTTTTATACATACTGAGGCGCTTTAAGTTTGACTGTCAGTTGTCAGTTTTATACCTGGGGAGGTGCTTTAAGTGTCAGTTTTATACCTGCTGAGGTGCTTTGAGTTTAACTGTCAGTTGTCAGTTTTATGCTTACCGTCAGTTTTATACCTGCTGAGTTGCTTTAAGTTTAAAAGTAAAGTAAATTAAACATTGTGCTTAACGTCCACAGAAACCGCAAGGCTTATTAGGGACGGGTTAAGTTTAACTATCAGTTGTTAATTTTATACTTACCGTCAGCTGACAGTTTTATACCTGCTGAGGTATTTTAACTGTCAGTTGTCAGTTTTATACTTACGTCAGCTGTCAGTTTTATACCTGCTGAGGTGTTTTAACTGTCAATTGTCAGTTTTATACTTACGTCAGCTGTCAGTTTTATACCTGCTGTCAGTTGTCAGTTTTATACAGGTCTGCTGAAGTACTTCAAGTTTAATTGTCAGTTGTCTGTTATATATACTTACCATCAGCTGTCAATTTTATACCTGCTGAGGTGTTTTAACCGTCAGTTGTCAGTTTTATACTTACTGTCAGCTGTCAGTTTTATACCTGCTGAGGTATTTTAACTGTCAATTGTCAGTTTTATACTTACTGTCAGCTGTCAGTTTTATACCTGCTGAGGTATTTTAACTGTCAGTTGTCAGTTTTATACTTACTGTCAGCTGTCAGTTTTATACCTGCTGAGGTATTTTAACTGTCAATTGTCAGTTTTATACTTACTGTCAGCTGTCAGTTTTATACCTGCTGAGGTATTTTAACTGTCAATTGTCAGTTTTATACTTACTGTCAGCTGTCAGTTTTATACCTGCTGAAGTGCTTTAACTGTCAATTGTCAGTTTTATACTTACTGTCAGCTGTCAGTTTTATACTTACTGTCAGCTGTCAGTTTTATACCTGCTGAAGTGCTTTAACTGTCAATTGTCAGTTTTATACTTACTGTCAGCTGTCAGTTTTATACTTACTGTCAGCTGTCAGTTTTATACCTGCTGAAGTGCTTTAACTGTCAATTATCAGTTTTATACTTACTGTCAGCTGTCAGTTTTATACCTGCTGAAGTGCTTTAACTGTCAGTTATCAGTTTTATACCTGCTGAAGTGCTTTAACTGTCAATTGTCAGTTTTATACCTGCTGAAGTGCTTTAACTGTCAATTGTCAGTTTTATACTTACTGTCAGCTGTCAGTTTTATACTTACTGTCAGCTGTCAGTTTTATACCTGCTGAAGTGCTTTAACTGTCAATTGTCAGTTTTATACTTACTGTCAGCTGTCAGTTTTATACTTACTGTCAGCTGTCAGTTTTATACCTGCTGAAGTGCTTTAACTGTCAATTATCAGTTTTATACTTACTGTCAGCTGTCAGTTTTATACCTGCTGAAGTGCTTTAACTGTCAGTTATCAGTTTTATACCTGCTGAAGTGCTTTAACTGTCAATTGTCAGTTTTATACCTGCTGAAGTGCTTTAACTGTCAATTGTCAGTTTTATACCTGCTGAAGTGCTTTAACTGTCAATTGTCAGTTTTATACCTGCTGAAGTGCTTTAACTGTCAATTGTCAGTTTTATACCTGCTGAAGTGCTTTAACTGTCAATTATCAGTTTTATACCTGCTGAAGTGCTTTAACTGTCAATTATCAGTTTTATACCTGCTGAAGTGCTTTAACTGTCAATTGTCAGTTTTATACCTGCTGAAGTGCTTTAACTGTCAATTGTCAGTTTTATATCTGCTGAAGTGCTTTAACTGTCAATTGTCAGTTTTATACTTACCGTCAGCTGTCAGTTTTATACCTGCTGAAGTGCTTTAACTGTCAATTGTCAGTTTTATACCTGCTGAAGTGCTTTAACTGTCAATTGTCAGTTTTATACCTGCTGAAGTGCTTTAACTGTCAATTGTTAGTTTTATACTTACTGTCAGCTGTCAGTTTACCTGCTGAGGTGTTTTAACTGTCAGTTGTCAGTTTTATACCCGCTGAGGTACTTCAAGTTTAACTGTCAGCTGTCAGTTTTATACATGGAGAGGTACTATTATTCACTAAGGTTAGAAATTTTGAAAATTCAAATCGGAAGTGCATTTAAAAACCCAAATGCTGATTTTAAGATGTTATAAATTTGGGTCTTTTCATGGAAACTCAAATCAGAAGAGCGTTTAAAAACAAAATCCCTGATAAAGTTGTTATAAATTTTGGTCTTTTCTGCCAGTGTCGGACCGTTGGCATAGTCCTTTCAGTCATCTTGACAAGCAGTGTTCTGCCACTCTAGCACCACTCTAACACCAAACTAGCACCACTCTAGCACCAAACTAGCACCAAACCTAGGTGTAGTACTTTTAGTCTTTGTGCTTGCAGATCTTTCTTTTCTTCTTCTTTTTTATACATGGTTCAGGAACTGTGTGAGAGTCGAGGTGGACGTCCTGGTCTGTCCGTCCTAACGAGCCTTCTGGTTTCTGTGGATGTAAAGAATTATTGAACCGTGCTTCAGCATTGGTCACAGCTTGTCCCTAATATGTCAACTGATGTCTGAGGACATAAAGCATCACTTTATCACCGCAGATCATTTTTAGAACTGGGACAGGCACATTATATAAAAAATATTAATTATTAACCCCTTCACTGCCACGATGTCACCTGAAAGCGACCAATAATGGTGTGAAATTTCAAACCCTTTTTATTAGTTTAAGCCTTTTTGTTTTCTTTCTTGCACTGCCAAGTGAAAGATAATCATGAAAACGCAAAACACTGAAAATAGATGTTACAGGACTGGAAAGTATCCTGTTTGCAGGCGCGTCTGTGTATCTTTCAGCCCGGAAATTTTACAGGCTGTGGCAGTGAAGGGGTTAAATCAGCTTCATAAGCATTTGCATGTGGCATGGCATTCCGGTGGGTCGGTCAGTCACATTTTGTACGAACTGTTCATTCAAACAAAATTGTTTAGTGCGTACTTGTATCCAGTTACTGTTACTCATACACTACTGTAACTGGATGCAAGTATACATACATGTACTAACCAATTTACATAATATATCTGATGCATTCTTGGGAGAAAAACATCATCAGACCCACCATTGGGTCCCTTCAACATCAGTCAATCCAATTACACTTTACAGTGGCCGTTCCATCAAACACACCCACAGGCAGTCAGTCTCATCCAATCACAGAAGCTGTTCCATCAAGCACACCCACAGGCAGTCAGTCTCATCCAATCACAGCAGCTGTTCCATCAAGCACACCCACAGGCAGTCAGTCTCATCCAATCACAGCAGCTGTTCCATCAAGCACACCCACAGGCAGTCAGTCTCATCCAATCACAGCAGCTGTTCCATCAAGCACACCCACAGGCAGTCAGTCTCATCCAATCACAGAAGCTGTTCCATCAAACACACCCACAGGCAGTCAGTCTCATCCAATCACAGAAGCTGTTCCATCAAACACACCCACAGGCAGTCAGTCTCATCCAATCACAGCAGCTGTTCCATCAAGCACACCCACAGGCAGTCAGTCTCATCCAATCACAGCAGCTGTTCCATCAAGCACACCCACAGGCAGTCAGTCTCATCCAATCACAGCAGCTGTTCCATCAAGCACACCCACAGGCAGTCAGTCTCATCCAATCACAGCAGCTGTTCCATCAAGCACACCCACAGGCAACCCACTTCCACAGCACAATCCGATCACTCAGTCCACCAGGCTGACATCCAGGAGTGTGAAAACCTGTAAGCATTGAACCTGTTGTGACTGTTGCAGAAGACGTGGAAAGACTTCTCCCCACCCTCCTCGGTCATCACATCGGACACCGCCACCATGGCTGAGAGTGGAAACGCCAACAGCAGGACCGCCACCAGGCACTCCAACGTCGGCGGCGGCGGAGATGACGGTGGAGGGGAAGACTCCTACAGCAGCAGCGGCAGCACCGGCAGACTGGACCAGAAAATACAGATCATGGAGGGCCCCGTCATTCGCATGGGAACGGGCGTGCTCACTGCCCGGCGAGAGGCGCACGGCCACCCGGACTCTCTCCCCGTGAAAGGTCAGGGGGTCATGGCCACGTGGAAGGATGTGTCGCCGCCCAAGGAGAAGAGGAATCTCTTGGACATCTCGCCCAAGGAGAGGAGATCGGACGGCGCGAAGCAGGAGGACGGGGTGTGCGAGGAGAAGAATCGGAACCCGATCCGGACAAATCCTTTCCACGAAGGGGTGGGCACCTATCGAGGAACGGACGGAAGTTTCCAGAGTGTGAAGCGCATCAAAACGGACTCCGCGGCCGTCACGAACAGCAGCTCAGGGGATCGACATTCGCTGACTCAATCGGGTCAGCAGGTCGACTCAGAGGCGGCGGTCGTAGCCATCGTGGCCGAAGCGGCGGCGGCCATGACAACGTGGCGAGACGTGTCACCCACCAAGCCGCAGGATGGGCGGAAGAAGCGGCCGGAAAGCGGATACTTCTCCAACGATGTGCAGAGCGAAGGGGGCCAGGAGTCTCGGGAGGAGATTGACAGTTCTCTGTCGGACAGTGACTCCGGGCGGAAGGATCGGTCCCACTCCTCCGGGACAGGGGGAGAAGACGGCTGCTTTCACAGCAGTGACTACTTCTACGAGGACGAGTTCAGCGTCCAGTTCGACACGAACCTGCGGGAGGCCGTGGCGGCCGGGGAGCAGGGGGCGTCGGAGGAGGTGCTGCCGCAGGCCCTCAGTGGAAGCTACACCAAATTTCGAGACTCCCTCCTCCAGACCGACCTCTACCTCGGCCCCTACGAGTCCGAGCTGTCCGGGAGCCGCACGTCCATGGAGATCTCGTCCAGCGAACGAGAGATGATGTGCTCCAGCGACATGCTGAACTTCAGCAACGACCCCCTCTTCACCCCCACCCCTCCTCTGGTGGAACAGCAGCAGGCTGAGCAGCAGAACGTGTCGGTGGACAGCTTGTCTCACCACGGCCAGGGGCCCGAGATGGGCAACAGCCGATCCTCCAACGACCCCAGCCACGTGGTGGATTGCTGTATCCGCAAAGATGCCTACTTCCTGTCGTTCAGCGGCTCACAGAACCGCAGTACCTCGGAGAGCGACATTTCCTACGTTTCTCAGGTATTGCAGCAGAGGCCATGCTTATATTTTACTCTGAAAGTGAAAGATCACATGCTTTACTCACATGCATGCATGGGTACATTTTTGATGTTTGTACTTTATAAATGTTATACTTTTCTTAATTCTTATGAACTTAAAATGAAAAGAAGACCTGTAACTGTAAGCATGTCACTGCACACACGCACGCATGCATGCACGTACACACACACACACACACACTCGCATGCATGCATGCAGTCACACACACACATGCATTCACACACACACAAACATACACATACACACACACACGCACGCATGCACACACACAGAAGATACAAGCAAACAAAAGCCTTGTTTGACATCAGCAAACAGGTCCATTGCCTTACCTGACATCAGCATACAAGTCCATCGCTTTACTTGGCATCAGCATACAAGTCCATTGCCTTACTTGACCTCAGCAGACAAGTCCATTACCTTGACATCAGCAGACAAGCCCATTACCTGGACATCAGCAGACAAGCCCATTACCTTGACATCAGCAGACAAGCCCATTACCTTGACATCAGCAGACAAGCCCATTACCTGGACATCAGCAGACAAGCCCATTACCTGGACATCAGCAGACAAGCCCATTACCTTGACATCAGCACACAAGCCCATTACCTTGACATCAGCAGACAAGCCCATTACCTTGACATCAGCACACAAGCCCATTACCTTGACATCAGCAGACAAGCCCATTACCTGGACATCAGCACACAAGCCCATTACCTGGACATCAGCACACAAGCCCATTACCTTGAAATCAGCAGACAAGCCCATTACCTGGACATCAGCAGACAAGCCCATTACCTGGACATCAGCAGACAAGCCCATTACCTGGACATCAGCAGACCAGCCCTTGGGCGGCATTGTGGAGCCATTCTGTATACAGTACACACCTGAATGCTGGTGCCCTTTCTGATGTCCAGGTGTCGTCCCAGGAGGGTCACCAGGGTGGCTCCGGCAACCAGAGCGACAGCTCCCATGGGCAGGACGCGGAGGACGAAGGCTCCAACAGCTTTCCCGGACAGGAGGATAACGACGATGGGAAGTCCCCCTCCCAGCAGAACCCCTCGCCGCCAGCCACTTTCTTCCGCCCCACCCGGAACCTGCTGCTCTCGCGCTACCCAGGTGAGTCAGATTTCCCGAAGAAGAGCAGTAGATGTCTCATTGGTGGGAGCCGCCACGAGTATCATTTTTGTCAGACAAAAGTTTTGTCGCGACAAACGCGTTTAATATAATTTTGTCGTGACGGAAGTTTTGACATTGTAACAAATGTTTTGTCGTGACAAATGTGTGTTTGTTCTGACAAAACAGGTCTTTTGTCGTGACAAAAGTGTGCTTGTCATGACAAAACTTTTCCTGTTTGTCGCGAAAAAAACATTTGTCGCAACAAAAATGTTACTTGTGGCAGATCCCCGCCAATGATAAAGATGTGCACAAGTGAGCATGGTTCAGTGGATTTTGTATGAATTCAGTGCCATTCCTGTGCTGCAAACATTGGAATCCCCTGGCCCCTATGCTCTGCGGGTGGAGGTTGTACCCATTGCTTTTTGTAGCAAAGGGGAACATATCACTGCATACACACACACACATGCCTGCATGCAGGCACACACACACATGTACATGCATGCACACACACACACATACACACACACACACACACACACACACACACACACACACAGAAGATATAAGGGAGGTCTGTGCTAAGGGAGGTCTGTTTCTGATCTAAAAACAAGAGATGCATGAGCAGACTTGTGTTCCGGTACATGCTGAGCATAACTGGTAAAATACTGGAAATTATCAGTCAGCATGAACCCTGGTGTACCATTGTGTGGATCCTGTGAACACAGTAGTTCGTACTATGAAACGAGGCTGCTTTGAGACATGCATACATGCAGTAGAGTACATGCAGTACATTCAGTGGTTCTGCGGATGTTTCCTTAGCACAGTGTTTCACGCTGAACTGCCCATCCAGCCTCTTCTTTTTTTGGAGCTTTTGATTTGGCTGTGGTGTGGCACTGTTGAAAGAAAGCGGGCGGAAGTCTGACAATTCTGCCAGATGTAAACAGCGATTGTTCCATTTCACTATGAATGATGGTGTATAATGGTGAAAACGCAATCTTTTGTCTGCTATAAGTCTCCTGATTGTAGCACATAGCTCATAACAAAGCAAAGAACCAAAACACGGTCAAAATAAACATCCGCGTGCGCATGCACACACACACACACACACACACAGAGTACACACACAGAGTACACACACAGAGTACACACACAGAGTACACCCACACACACACACACACACACACACAGAGTACACACACAGAGTACACCCACACACACACACACACACACACACACACACACACACACACACACACACACAACAGTACATGCACACAAACACACACACACACACACACACACACACACACACACACACACACACACACAGGACACACACACACACAGAGTACATGCACACAAACACACACACACACACATGCACGCACGCACACATGCACGCACGCACGCACACAGTCAATAGGATAGCTTGAAGAGGTGAGATTTCAAAGATGATTTCAAAGATGTGAATGTGTCTGATGGGAGACTGTTCCAGACAGACAGTGCAGCATAAGAAAAAGATCTGGAAGCACTCTAGGACTGGATGCTCAGTCCTTAAGCAACAACTGTTGCATTCCGGTTCCACACGGTTGATGTGTTTGGAAGTGTTGCAGGACTAGATGCTCAGTCCTTACAGATGTAAACAGCAACTGTTCGATTCCACAGGGATGGTGTGTCTGGAAGCAGGACTAGATGCTCAGTTCTTACAAATGTAAACAACAGCTGTTGCATTTCACAGGGATGGTGTGTCTGGAAGCAGGACTAGATGCTCAGTCCTTACAAATGTAAACAACAGCTGTTGCATTCCACAGGGATGGTGTGTCTGGAAGCGCTGCAGGACTAGATGCTCAGTCCTTACAAATGTAAACAACAGCTGTTGCATTCCACAGGCATGGTGTGTCTGGAAGCGCTGCAGGACTAGATGCTCAGTCCTTACAAATGTAAACAACAGCTGTTGCATTCCACAGGCATGGTGTGTCTGGAAACGCTGCAGGACTAGATGCTCAGTCCTTACAAATGTAAACAACAACTGTTGCATTCCACAGGCATGGTGTGTCTGGAAGCGCTGCAGGACTAGATGCTCAGTCCTTACAAATGTAAACAACAGCTGTTGCATTCCACAGGCATGGTGTGTCTGGAAGCGCTGCAGGACTAGATGCTCAGTCCTTACAAATGTAAACAACAGCTGTTGCATTCCACAGGCATGGTGTGTCTGGAAGCGCTGCAGGACTACCTCCTGAGTCGCTCCTCCAGCACCCGAAGCCCCGGGTCGTCGCGCCACTCGTGCTCCAGCCACTGCAAGTTGTCTCCCCTCTGTGGCACTCTCCTGTCCAGCGGGGACCTGTTCATGTCAGGTGGTTACCTCAAAGGCTTGCGCCGTAGCAGTAACCTTACCACGTGGAAACAGGTGAGCATGGGTTTCTGTCCCCCCTGAGTCTGGGTTGTGTTCATGATCTTCCCTCTGAACTCCTTTACTTACTGACTTGCCCCTCAGAACTGACCTGACCCTGTGACTTGCCCCTCAGGACTGACCTGACCCTGTGACTTACCCCTCAGAACTGACCTGACCCTGTGACTTACCCCTCAGGACTGACCTGACCCTGTGACTTACCCCTCAGGACTGACCTGACCCTGTGACTTATCCTTCAGGACTGACCTGACCCTGTGACTTACCCCTCAGGACTGACCTGACCCTGTGACTTACCCCTCAGGACTGACCTGACGCTGTGTCTTACCCCTCAGGACTGACCTGACCCTGTGACTTACCCCTCAGGACTGACCTGTCCCTGTGACTTACCCCTCAGGACTGACCTGATGCTGTGTCTTACCCTACAGGACAGACCTGACCCTGTGACTTACCCCTCAGGACTGACCTGACGCTATGTCTTACCCCACAGAACTGACCTGACCCTGTGACTTACCCCTCAGGACTGACCTGACCCTGTGACTTACCCCTCAGGACTGACCTGACCCTGTGACTTACCCCTCAGGACTGACCTGACGCTGTGTCTTACCCCACAGGACTGACCTGACCCTGTGACTTACCCCTCAGGACTGACCTGACGCTGTGTCTTACCCCACAGAACTGACCTGACCCTGTGACTTACCCCTCAGGACTGACCTGACCCTGTGACTTACCCCTCAGAACTGACCTGATGCTGTGACGTACCCCTCAGGACTGACCTGACCCTGTGACTTACCCCACAGAACTGACCTGACCCTGTGACTTACCCCTCAGGACTGACCTGACGCTGTGTCTTACCCCACAGGACTGACCTGACCCTGTGACTTACCCCTCAGGACTGACCTGACCCTGTGACTTACCCCTCAGGACTGACCTGACCCTGTGACTTACCCCTCAGGACTGACCTGACGCTGTCATACCCCTCAGGACTGACCTGACCCTGTGACCTACCCCTCAGGACTGACCTGACCCTGTGATTTACCCTCAGTAGTGGCCTGAACCTGTGACTTACCCCTCAGAACTGATGTGACCCAATGTAATTGACAGGACTCTGAAATCCTTTACTTTCTTACTTACCCTTCAGAACTGACGTGACCCTGTGACTTACCCTCAGAACTGACATGACCCTGTGACCTACCCCTTAGACCCGATGTGACCCTGTGACTTAACCCTCAGAACCAACATGACCCTGTGACCTACCCCTTAGACCTGATGCGACCCTGTGACTTACCCCTCAGAACCAACATGACACTGTGACTTACCCCTCAGAACTGATGTGACCCTGTGTGGCTGACAGGACTTTAAACTCTTTTAGTCTTTACTTACTGACTTACCCCTCAGAACTCATTCAAACCTGCTGTCTCATTTACAGGTCTCTTCGTCCCTGTTGCATGTGTGTGTGTGTGTGTGTGTGTGTGTGTGTGTGTGTGTGTGTGTGTGTGTGTGTGCAGGTGTATGCGCAGGTGTATGCGCGTGTGTGTGTTTGTGTATGGATCTGATGTAACTGGAAACCCTTGAAACAACAATAACAGTAGGTGGTTCTCCTAAAACTCTGCCCTCAAAGCAAACCTTTAAGCTGACTGTGCTGAACGAAAACCCATTCAACAGGTGAAGAACCTCAAGAAGCTGGGCAGGGAGCAGAACCTTCACGAGCGCTCCAACAGTCTGCCCAACCTCACCGCCGAGGACGTCAAGGTCGTCCGCCGGGAGCACCCGCCCCGCAACGTGGAGTCCATGGCCGACAGCTTCCACAAGAAGCGCCACTCCGCGTACATCCTGGAGCTGTACCAGCGCATGATGATGGGCTCCAACCCCCCCTCCCCCACCACCCTCAGCCGCATCGACCAGATCCTCTTCCAGGAGGGCCTCGGGCAGAACAAGCCTGCTCGCGAGGAGAGCGCCAAGAGCGACTGCACGACCTGCCCCTCCTGCGGAGCTCGCGGCGGGAAAAGGGATTTCCACCTGGATTTACAGCGAGACGCTCAGTGCGGGAGGTCGGTGTGTTCCGCCTCGACGGGGACGTCTCCGCAGACGCTGATGCTGTGGTACGGACAGAAAAACTTCTCGTCTCAGTTTCCCCCCAACACGACTGACTGCGGCGTGCAAGCGTCCATTGGCGGCGACGAAGGGCCGTCCCTCAACAGCCGCTCCATGCAGACCTCACCTGGGTCCCCGGGGGCAGAGATCTTGAACGTCCTCTATGAGCTGCAGGCCAAAGAGCTGAGGGAATCCCGAGAGGCCAGGACCCAGAAGCGAGAAAAGCCGCCCTTGACACGCGCCAAGTCCGCGACGGAGTGCAGGGACACGCACGCTGAGCGGCTGAAAGCCCAGATGAGGCGCACGGTGAGCTTGTCGCCCTCCCGCATCGGCATGAACTCTTTCTACACCCACCAGTCCCTGCCCGACCTCAGCTTTCTCTCGGGGTCGTCCAGGCACCTGTCCAAATCTCGCGACTCCTCCTCATCGGCCACCTCTCTGTTCGACCCAGTTCAGATCCCCATCATCCTTACCCCTGTCCTGGAGGATGGAGGGGCCAGGTCTTCACATTCGCAGTCACGGTCTTCCACTTCCAGCGGTTGTGTGTGTGGAAAAGAACACCAACAGGGCTCGGCCCCACCCCGGCGGCGCAGACGAAGCTCGTCAGGACGATCGGGAGAAGTAACCTCAAGCGGAAGTAACTTCAGCCTCAGTTCGTCTTCTGGGATCGAGCTGGGCTACATGGAACCGCGTTCTCTCGCCGGATTGGCGCCCGAGCTGGAACACCTCTTGTTCTACCCGCCCCACCTGGAGAGCGCCTACCACCAGTTAGGGCTCTCGGAGATGCGCAGCAGAACGGGCCAGAACAGCGAGACGAAGAACGCAGAGGAGGCTGGTCCGGAGCCTGGGCAGGAGTCCCCAACAAAGCGGTGCCCCAACGCCAAGATCAGCCGTTATGCAAACGAGGCGCACCCATGTGCCGGCCAAGGGGCGCGGCCTGTCCGACAGAACCAGCGGCGCGGTAGCAACCCAGAGTCTTCCGCGGGATCGCTGAACGCTGATCGCCTGGATGCGCTGAAGGAGGAGAAGACCCCATCGCCGGAGCCCTCCCAATGCCACTACCCACCGCGCGACTACACCGACTACCACTGCTTCAGCTGCCAAGACACCTCAGAAGGGGAGAGCAGCCAGGAGACGGATGAGGAGAAGTTCATGATGTACCAGCGCTGGCTCCAGGACCGCAAGCCCCCGCTCAAGTCCTGCCTGCGCAAACGCTACGAGCGCGACCACCGCGCCCGCTCGCTGTCCAACCTGAACTACCAGGAGAAGCCAGAGGCCCCCCCGGAGAAACCCCCCAGGAAGCAGAATCGCCACTCCATCGCCTGTGACGGGATGATGCCGGTGCTGGTGGACGAGGAGGGGTTCGAGTACGCCCCCATCTCCCCGTGCCCTCAGTGCCCCCCGCCCCAGTACTGCCACCATGCCCCCGTGGTGCAGGAATACGCCGGGGAGAAAGTAGTGCTGCGGAGGAAGAAGCCCGCCCCCACCATCAGTGAGGGGTCGGCGGAAGGGTCCATCGACGACAGCACGCGTGCCAAGAGGGTGAGCTTTGCCTCGGAGGTGTCCTTCCATTCCCCCAACTACACGCCACAGAGCTCACCCAGGAGGCAGCCAGCGGACGGGGAGATCACCGCCGTGCAGATGGAGGATGACATCTTGACCCTGCACGTCGTCCGCAGAAGTGAGTGTGGTCTTATTGTTTGTTGGTGGTCTGAAGTTAATGGTGCGCTCAGGTGTTAGTGGTCTGAAGTTAATGGTGCGCTCAGGTGTTGGTGGTCTGAAGTTAATGGTGCACTCAGGTGTTGGTGGTCTGAAGTTAATGGTGCTCAGGTGTTGGTGGTCTGAAGTTAATGGTGCTCAGGTGTTGGTGGTCTGAAGTTAATGGTGCGCTCAGGTGTTGGTGGTGTGAAGTTAATGGTTTGCTCAGGTGTTGAGTGGTGAGTCTGAAGTTAATGGTGGCTCAGGTGTTGGTGGTCTGAAGTTAATGGTGCAGGTGTTGTTGTGGTCTGAAGTTAATGGTGCCTCAGGTGTTGGTGGGTCTGAAGTTAATGGTTTGCTCAGGTGTTGATGGTGGTCTGAAGTTAATGGTGCACTCAGGTGTTGGTGGTCTGAAGTTAATGGTGCGCTCAGGTGTTGGTGGTCTGAAGTTAATGGTGCCTCAGGTGTTGGTGGTCTGAAGTTAATGGTGCACTCAGGTGTTGGTGGTCTGAAGTTAATGGTGCCTCAGGTGTTGGTGGTCTGAAGTTAATGGTTTGCTCAGGTGTTGATGGTGGTCTGAAGTTAATGGTGCACTCAGGTGTTGGTGGTCTGAAGTTAATGGTGTCTCAGGTGTTGGTGGTCTGAAGTTAATGGTGCCTCAGGTGTTGGTGGTCTGAAGTTAATGGTTTGCTCAGGTGTTGGTGGTCTGAAGTTAATGGTGCGCTCAGGTGTTGGTGGTCTGAAGTTAATGGTTTGCTCAGGTGTTGGTGGTGATCTGAAGTTAATGGTTTGCTCAGGTGTTGATGGTGGTCTGAAGTTAATGGTGTTGTTAGTAGTCTGAAGTTAATGGTGCGCTCAGGTGTTGGTGGTCTGAAGTTAATGGTTTGCTTATGTGTTGATGGTGGTCTGAAGTTAATGGTGCACTCAGGTGTTGGTGGTCTGAAGTTAATGGTGTTGCTCAGGTGTTGATGGTGGTCTGAAGTTAATGGTGCCTCAGGTGTTGATGGTGGTGTGAAGTTAATGGTGCACTCAGGTGTTGGTGGTCTGAAGTTAATGGTGGTCAGGTCGTTGGTGGTCTGAAGTTAATGGTGCACTCAGGTGTTGGTGGTCTGAAGTTAATGGTGTTCTCAGGTGTTGATGGTGGTCTGAAGTTAATTGTGCACTCAGGTGTTGGTGGTCTGAAGTTAATGGTGCACTCAGGTGTTGGTGGTCTGAAGATAATTGTGCACTCAGGTGTTGGTGGTCTGAAGTTAATTGTGCACTCAGGTGTTGGTGGTCTGAAGTTAATGGTGCACTCAGGTGTTGGTGGTCTGAAGTTAATGGTGCACTCAGGTGTTGGTGGTGGTCTGAAGTTATCGGTTTACTTATGTGTTGATGGTGGTCTGAAGTTAATGGTGCACTCAGGTGTTGGTGGTCTGAAGTTAATGGTGCACTCAGGTGTTGGTGGTGGTCTGAAGTTATCGGTTTACTTATGTGTTGAAGGTGGTCTGAAGTTAATGGTTTGCGAAGGTGTTGATGGTCTGAAGTTAATGGTTTGCTCAGGTGTTGATTAGCTAATGAGTCTGCCTGTTGGTCTGTATCTATATTATGTGCATGCATGTGAACAAACGCGTTGAGCTTGCTCAGCGGGGAATAGTGCTATAGATAAGTTAGTCTCATATCTATCAGCATTTTTCTACCCCTCTCCTCTCTGCCTTCCAACTTCTGGCCTCCCCCACCCCCACCCCACCCTTCAGGACATGGTATTGCTGTACCCATAGGTCCAACAGAGGATCCTTTGTTTACCAAGCCTTCTACTTTTCTAGTGAGAGAGTATTCCCTTATCTGGAGGCGAAAGTGCCCTGTACTGACAGTGTTTGATTTGTCCTGTACTGACAGTGTTTGGTTTGCCCTGTACTGACAGTGTTTGGTTTGTCCTGTACTGGACAGTAGTTTGATTTGTCCTGTACTGACAGTGTTTGGTTTGCCCTGTACTGACAGTATTTGGATTTGTCCTGTACTGACAGTGTTTGGTTTGCCCTGTACTGACAGTGTTTGGTTTGCCCTGTACTGACAGTTTTGTTTGCCCTGTACTGACAGTGTTTGGTTTGCCCTGTACTGACAGTTTGTTTGCCCTGTACTGACAGTGTTTGGTTTCCCTGTACTGACAGTGTTTGGTTTGCCCTGTACTGACTGTGTTTGGTTTGCCCTGTACTGACAGTGTTTGGTTTGCCCTGTACTGACAGTGTTTGGTTTGCCCTGTACTGACAGTGTTTGGTTTGCCCTGTACTGACAGTGTGTTTGGTGGTGTTGCCCTGTACTGACATGTGTTTGGTTTGCCCTGTACTGACAGTGTTTGGTTTGCCCTGTATTGACAGTGTTTGGTTTGCCCTGTACTGACAGTGTTTGGTTTGCCCTGTACTGACAGTGTTTGGTTTGCCCTGTACTGACAGTGTTTGGTTTGCCCTGTACTGACAGTGTTTGGTTTGCCCTGTACTGACAGTTTTGTTTGCCCTGTACTGACAGTGTTTGGTTTGCCCTGTACTGACTGTGTTTGGTTTGCCCGACTGTGTTCACCTACGACTGTGTTTGGTTTGCCCTGTACTGACAGTGTTTGGTTTGCCCTGTACTGACAGTGTTTGGTTTGCCCTGTACTGACAGTGTTTGTTTGCCCTGTACTGACGTGTTTGGTTTGCCCTGTACTGACTGTGTTTGGTTTGCCCTGTACTGACAGTGTTTGGTTTGCCCTGTACTGACAGTGTTTGTTTGCCCTGTACTGACAGTTTTGGTTTGCCCTGTACTGACAGTGTTTGGTTTGCCCTGTATTGACTGTGTTTGATTTGCCTTGTACTGACAGTGTTTGGTTTGCCCTGTATTGACAATGTGTTTGCCCTGTACTGACAATGTGTTTGCCCTGTACTGACTGTGTTTGATTTGCTCTGTACTGACAGTGTGTTTGGTTTGCCCTGTACTGACAGTGTGTCTGGTTTGCCCTGTACTGACAGTGTGTCTGGTTTGCCCTGTACTGACAGCGTGTTTGGTTTGTCAGATCGGTCGCTGCCCCACTGCATCGACCCAGACAAGGAGGTGACAGCAGCCCCAGCACAGACCCCAGCTCCTGTCTGTCCGGAGCCGGGCACCGCCGCGCCACTATCTCCCCTGGACCACAAGGCTTGTGAGTGTGCCGTCTTCTACTGTCCTAGTCCTGCTTGTGGAGGCAGTCAGTGTCTGTGTGTTATTGACCACAAGGCTTGTGAGTGTGCCGTCTTCTACTGTCCTAGTCCTACTTGTGGAGGCAGTCAGCGTCTGTGTGTTATTGTTTTAACAGAGAAGAGCTGTTGATGTTCTCCCCAACAGCTGTGATGAGAGAAGAGCTGTTTATGTTCTCCCCAACAGCTGTGATGAAAGGAGAGCTGTTGATGTTCTCCCCAACAGCTGTGATGAAAGGAGAGCTGTTGACGTTCTCCCCAACAGCTGTGATGAAAGGAGAGCTGTTGATGTTCTCCCCAACAGCTGTGATGAAAGGAGAGCTGTTGACGTTCTCCCCATCAGCTGAGATGAAAGGAGAGCTGTTGATGTTCTCCCTAACAGCTGTGATGTTTTAACAGAGAAGAGCTGTTGATGTTCTCCCCAACAGCTGTGATGAAAGGAGAGCTGTTGATGTTCTCCCCAACAGCTGTGATGAGTGGATCTGTTTATGTTTTCCCCAACAGCTGTGATGAGTGGATCTGTTTATGTTTTCCCCAACAGCTGTGATGATTGGATCTGTTTATGTTTTCCCCAACAGCTGTGATGAGTGGATCTGTTTATGTTTTCCCCAACAGCTGTGATGAGTGGATCTGTTTATGTTTTCCCCAACAGCTGTGATGAGAGGAGAGCTGTTCTGTGATGAGAGAAGAGCTGTGTATGTTTTCCTCAACAGCTGTGATGAGACGGGCTGTTTATGTTTTCTCCAACAGCTGTGATGAGACGGGCTGTTTATGTTTTCCCCAACAGCTGTGTGAGTGGATCTGTTTATGTTTTCCCCAACAGCTGTGATGAGTGGATCTGTTTATGTTTTCCCCAACAGCTGTGATGAGAGAAGAGCTGTTTATGTTTTCTCCAACAGCTGTGATGAGAGGGGCTGTTTATGTTTTTCCCAACAGCTGTGATCAGAGAAGAGCTGTTTATGTTTTCTCCAACAGCTGTGATCAGAGAAGAGCTGTTTATGTTTTCTCCAACAGCTGTGATCAGAGAAGAGCTGTTTATGTTTTCCCCAACAGCTGTGATCAGAGAAGAGCTATTTATCTGTTTTCCCCAACAGCTGTGATCAGAGAAGAGCTATTTATCTGTTTTCCCCAACAGCTGTGATCAGAGGAGTGATGCAAGCAGCCGAGGCTTTGGTTCAACACTTTGCTCAGGCGAGGGATCCCTTTGAAAAGGTAATGTCTTCTTTCTCAGCTGCTGGCTTCTTGTTTGTGCTTTGCCCTGAAAAAAAATGTTGCGATTGACTGGGCATTAAGTGGCCGTCATTTATCTGTATCTCAGTGACAGTTATCTGTCTATGTCTGTCTCCTTTTCTTTGTGACAGTTATCCCTCTGTATCTATCTCCATGTTTGTTCTGTCTTGTAGCTGAATAGCCAAACTGAATAATTATGTATAGTTTATGTATAATATAATAGCTTCTTCCCTTCTTTGCAGCATGTATTTAAAGAGAATTCAACGCTCATGAAAGACTTCATCATTGCTTTTTGAGTTCGTTTTTTCTGTACATCCGTGGATAACTTACTTAGCTGTGGGCTGCCTTACTGAAGGCCGCAGCAAGTTATCTCCCCTACACTAGCAAGGTGGCACTGGGTGTAGTTAATTATCTGTACCTCAATGCTCAAGCCAGCAAAGTAACCCGCAGAGCTTTGTGAAAGTTGAGGTGGCCGTCCTGGGCTCCTTATCCCTAATAATCCTGATGGTTTCTGAGGATGTAAAGCAACAATGAAAAAGAAAAAAAAAGGAGAAAAAAAAAAAAGTCACTCGTTGCCATACCGCTGACTTACCAAGGCTGTGTTTGCAGTCACTGATAAGTAGTGTTGCCAGAGTTGCCTGGAGAGTAGAAAAGGTTGATGGGCGTTTTGGCCTTACATACCACTTGGCTCAGAATGCCACAGGCAATTCTTCATCCTGGTCAAAATGGCGACGCGGCGATCTTGACCACATTTTTGACCAGGATGTAGTTAGTTTGTTAGTCAATTAGATAGTTTGTGTGTGTGTGTGTGTGTGTGTGTGTGTGTGTGTGCGTGCTTGTGTGCATGTGTGTGTGATGAAATGAGCATATTCTTATTTCTTTGTAAGCACTCAGGCTCGTCACCTTTAGGGCGCTATAAATCTATGATTATTATTATCTGTAGTCAGTGCTTTGGTAGAAATGACTGTATCGTCCACTCTAACCCTGTCCTTTCTGTGGTGCAGGTGCGTTTGGGCAGTTCTCAGGAGACGTCCGAAGTAGGCTCCCTGGTGGTGACCTCCCTTTGCCCCGCCATTGAGCGGGTGGTGCGTGACGGAATGAAGCCGTGCCTGACTGGTCTGCACATCTTTGGCAAGATTCAGCTCAGCCCCTGGAGGATGACGGAGAGCTCTGCGGAAATCGGTGAGCCAGAACTGACAATTTTCAGAATACGGTTCAATACAACTTTATTGACAAGTGTCGGTACAATTGTGCTGGGAATGTTTTGTGGTGCCAGGTACACTCATCACATGGTTGACTGGGCTTGTAAAGCAATCAAGTTTGCCCTTATTACATCAAAACCCATTCACACTACCTCTTAAAACATGTTTAAAAAGACAATAAAAAATGTCAAACATCTAAGGAAAAATGGTGCATTTCTGTCAAGTAAGTATGAGAAATCCGGGGGGCTGGACATCAAGCTTGCTCCTTTCTGCATCAGAAATTGCCTCTTTCTAGGTTCCCTTTGATAACAGTTTCAAAAGGCCCCAGTGGTAGGACAGTAAGACAGTTTTGTGGAAATGGTCTCACTTTTTTGTTTAAAGGGGGGCAGTTTCTGGGAGCTCGGGTCGGATGGTCTTGGTAGAACAATTGCTTCGTTCTTTCTGCATCAGATAATTGCCTGTTTCTCAGTTTGTTGCTTTGATGAGAGCAGTTTCTGGGCCCAGTGGTAGGACAGTCAGACAGTCTTCGTGCCGGGTCTTTATCAGTTTGTTGGTTCAGTGAGGGCAGTTTCTGGGCCCACTGGTAGGACAGCTGTACTCACTGATTCAGATTGTCTTCCTGTGGAATAATTGTATCATCATAATTGTCTTATTTACGATTATCTGGGGGTGAGGGCTGTGTGTCTCACTTTCTGTCTCTCTGTCTCTATCTGTCTGCCTGTCTGCCTGCCTGTCTGTCTCTCTCTCTTTGTGTGCATGCATGTGCGTGCGTGTGTGTGTGTTACTGTTAGTACTGTTCGTGTTACTGTTGTGATTTTGAAGTGCTCTGTGCTTCCACTTGATATGGAAGATGGGGCGCTGTATCAGTCTTCTTTAATGGCATTGCTATGGACATTACACCCCACAGTCATTCTCACCTCCACTCACCTGTGCATCCCTGTCTACTCACCTGTGTGTCCCTGTCCTCCACTCACCTGTGTGTCCCTGTCCACTCACCTGTGTGTCCCTGTCCTCCACTCACCTGTGTGTCCCTGTCCACTCACCTGTGTGTCCCTGTCCTCCACTCACCTGTGTGTCCCTGTCCTCCACTCACCTGTGTGTCCCTGTCCACTCACCTGTGTGTCCCTGTCCTCCACTCACCTGTGTCCCTGTCCACTCACCTATGTGTCCCTGTCTTCTCTCCTGTGTGTCCCTGTCCACTCACCTGTGTGTCTCTGTCCTCCACACACCTGTGACTGTGTGTCCCTGTCCACTCACCTGTGTGTCCCTGTCCTCCACTCACCTGTGCGTCCCTGTCCTCCACTCACCTGTGTGTCCCTATCCACTCACCTGTGTGTCCCTGTCCTCCACTCACCTGTGTGTCCCTGTCCTCCACTCACCTGTGTGTCCCTGTCCATTCACCTGTGCCTCCCTGTCCTCCACTCACCTGTGTGACCTTGTCCTCCACTCACCTGTGCGTCCCTGTCCACTCACCTGTGTGACCCTGTCCACTCACCTGTGTGTCCCTGTCCTCCACTCACCTGTGTGTCCCTGTCCTCCACTCACCTGTGTGTCCCTGTCCTCCACTCACCTGTGTGTCCCTGTCCACTCACCTGTGCCTCCCTGTCCTCCACTCACCTGTGTGTCCCTGTCCACTCACCTGTGCCTCCCTGTCCTCCAGGTCCCTACACACGGGCCATCAATGAGCTGGTCAAGCAGCTGAAGGTGCGACCGAACCTCGTCTCCCACCGACAGAAGTTCTACGCTTTCCTGGCCGGGCTCCTCAAGTGAGTGGCGCTGAGCTCTTAGTCTTACCGTTCTCTTCTTACCGTTCTCTTCTTACCGTTCGCTTCTCAGTACCGAGTGAAGCAGATGGGTCTTCCATCAGTGGGAATTTGGGTGCCACTCACCGTCCGTGCAATTAAATTATAGGACAAAAATAAGAACTTGGCAGAGCGTTAAGACGCTTGTTTTAAAGTAAACGCTGCCTGCTACTAT
>JABMCL010003727.1:72500-107500 GCA_018857735.1 Alviniconcha marisindica | reverse complement strand
CCGACACGACAGTCTGGCTCGCCAAACCGCCATTCAGGCTCACCAAACCGCCATTCTGGCTCACCGAACCGCCATTCTGGGTCACCGAACCGGCAGTCCGGCTCACCAAACCGTGGACCTCTCATTAATCCAGGCTCACCCAAATTCACCGTTGCCGGAGCCAGAGAAAGTGAGTGCATTGAAGTGGTCAGCCGCCGAGTTGCCAAAGTCACCTTGGACGACTTCCCTGAAGATGACAACGACAGCAGCAAGGCGAGCACCGCTGCGGCTCTTCAGTCTCCTTTGGCGACCGTCTCCAGCGCGGCTCAGAAGTTGCTGCCAAAGAGGGAAGAGAAGGCCTACAGAGAAGGGAAAACGGATTACGCCTTTGACTCAACCGCTCCATCTCCCCAGTGTCAGAACACACCGCCCGCTGCCACAGCCGCTGCCACTGTCACTGCCACTGTCACTGCCACTGCCACTACCGCTGCCACTACCAGTCAGACAGCCCAGGCAGCGCCGGCAGCGCAGGCAGCGCAGCCCCAAAATGCAAATTCCAGTCAAACCACGGGGCGATCGCGTCTGAGCGGACTGAAGAGGCTGTCCCCGAGAGGCTCCTTCAACATCATTTCTTTCTTCGACCGTCTCCTGCTGCCGTCAGAAAAAGCTGCCGCCAATACCACCTCGTCCCCAGCGCCTGCTGCCGCCGTCAAGACTCCCAGCATCAGGGAAAATCCAGCAAGCGAGTGGGACAGCACGGACCAGGGTTCGAGCACCGCCACAGGAACGAGTTCCACCACATCGAGCTCAGCGCCGTCGCCGACACCTCCAGAGTCCGTGCAGACGTCGTCGTCCACTTCCGCCAACAGCTCTCCAAGAGCCAAGCAGCCCAAGCCGCAGTCCAGAGGGAGCGTGGGAAGAGGGAGCCGCATCCCCAAGCGACAGACGGAGTCTCAGGTCACCCGGAACGCTGAAAACAACAGTCTGCGGAAGGGGAGCTGCAAAGGGGCGGAGAGGAGAACGGCCGTGTCCAACTCCACCTGCATCAGCCGGCTGAACCAAACGCCCCCACCCATCCCCATCACCGCCACGCAGAGGATCGACGAAAACGAGACGCCGGAAGTCGACATCAACGCAAACTCCCCAGAGTTCCACCCCGTCAGTGCTGAGGAGATGTTTGTGGAGCATAACCCCATCAGGCAGTGGGGGGACAGCAGCAGCGAGACCGGCCAATCGGATGGCTCGGGACAGTCGGTCAGCATGGAGGAGGACCAATCACGATGCGTGTTACAAGCTGCGTCGAGCAGAGGTGGCCCGCTGAAAGTGCCGGCCTTCAAGTGAGTGAAGGTCAGGTGTAGTATTCCTTCTGTTTGTAGATCTCTGTATTAGTCCTCCCTGTTGTAGATCTCTTTCTGAGTCCTCACCTTGTAGATCTCTGAGTCCTCCCCTTTGTAGATTTGTCTGAGTCCTCACCTTTGTAGATTTCTGAGTCCTCCCCTTTGTAGATCTGAGTCCTCCCCTTTGTAGATTTCTGAGTCCTCCCCTTTGTAGATTTCTGAGTCCACCCTTTGTAGATTTCCGAGTCCTTTCCTTTGTAGATTTCTGAGTCCTCCCCTTTGTAGATTTCTGAGTCCACCCTTTGTAGATTTCCGAGTCCTTTCCTTTGTAGATTTCTGAGTCCTCCCCTTTGTAGATTTCTGAGTCCTCCCCTTTGTAGATTTCTGAGTCCTTCCCTTTGTGGATCTGCCTGGGTCCTCCCACCAAGTCCTCTCCTGTGTAGATCTGTCTGAGCCCTTCCCTTTGTAGATCTGTCGGAGAGCCATCTTTGTAGAGCTGTATCCAAATCCTCCACTTTGTAGAACTCGGTCTGAGCCCTGTTTCTGATGTTTTCAACAGAGGGTGGTGTTGAAGCAGTGAAGGCCTGTGATTAGGAACTCTCTTCCTCTCTCTGTCAGCCATTCATCTTCACTCTCTTCTTTTAAGTCAAAACTGAAAGCATATATCTCTTTCTGCATACTGATCTGTCATTTTCTTTCTGCATACTGATCTGTCATTTTCTTTCTGCATACTGATCTGTCATTTTCGTCTCATTCTACCAACCCATCACCAGTAATGCATGTATTTGAAGTGTGTGTGTGTGTGCGTGCGTGCCTGCATGCGTGCATGTGTGTGTGTGTGTGCATGTTTGTGTGGTGTGGTGTGTGTGTGTGTGCGTGTGTGTGTGTGTGTGTGAGTGTGAGTGTGTGTAAGAGAGAGAGAGATAAAATAAGCGTATCCTTATGCCTCTGTAAGTGCTCCATGCTCCTATGAGAGGGGCACCATAAATAATCTATTAATATTATTATTATTAAGACCGTTTTAAAGTGCATCTTAAAATTCTCACCGCGTGTGTCTCTCTTCGTTTGACAGGTATGTCCAGACGCTGGTCTTCTGTGACCCTGATGATGCCGACCTCTTGGCCTATGACCTTGGCGACCGCTTGGAGGTGCTGGCAGAGGTGAACAGTGATTGGCTGTTTTGTGTCAATGGGCGATTGGAGGGGCTTGTTCGGGCAGCCGCTGTGCAGCCCCTCTCAGCTGACCAAGGAACACTGTGAGCGCCATGGCAACACGGTAGCAGAAGTAGGTCAAGGTCAGGAGGCTTGACCTTGGGTCAAGGGCGTTTGAAGGGCGTGGCTGCCAGACAGAGCTGAGGTTAATCTTAAGACAGTATCTTTAGCTGTCATAATTGGTCGTGTTGATAATAAGAATAATTTGCACTTTTCAAGAGCAGTCTGTAAAAGTATGTCCATATTTTTCTGTATGAACAAAAACAAAAACGTGTCAAACAGACATACAGACACACACACACACACACATGCACATGCAGAAGCACACACATGATGTTTGTGTTTTTTGAAGGAAAATGGCACTGAAATTTGAAGGTGAGGTTAGTATTTTTGTCTTCTCCATTAGAACAGTTTTAGTGGCAGAGTTTACATTGTTGACACAGTACTTAAAAGAAATGCATTTAGAAAGTAAAATTTTAGTGTGCTTCAAGAAAGTAGTGCAATACAACAGAGTTAGAGTTATATTTATACAAGAGGCCATCGCTTACCAGCAGCCTGACTTGTACTGGAACTTCAAGTTACATGTGTGTGAAATGTTCTTTGCAGAATTGAATAGTTGCCAAACAAAACAAGTGCAGATCATTTGAGTGAAAAAAAGAAAAAGAGACATTTGAAAGAAAAATGTAAAGCTAAGTGCAAGTATTACTGTGATGTTTTCTTGTTTGAAAACAGTAATTTTTATTTTTCATTGAAGCACTTCGAGGGAGAGTTGAACATAATGCATTGATATATTTGGTTTGTTGATCAAGTGTGCCAATCTGGAGTTTTGTCCGCCCTTGATCACAAATGTCATTCATCAGCCTCGATTTCACTGTACTGTCAGCGTGTAGTTCTCAGTGACCGAAGAATTATTTTCCTTGTCAGGAATTCTTCAGTTAAAATCAGTGTGAATTTGATACCGAATTTTAACACCTGCAGGGCCTGGAAGGATGGCTACGTACATTTTGAATCATTGCATTTGGTTGTTTGCCATATGATTGTGTGACATAATTAATTATTTGTGCTATGTTTAATTGTTATTGCCATAAAATCATGTGTCGTCATCGGTACTATAAAGTATAAGCTTATGGGAAAGTGCAAGTCTGTGGCTGTGTTGATTTGTAATGTTCTGAGATTGAGCTAATTATTAATGTTCTAATGTTCTGACATTGAGATAATGGTGTGGTTTGCGTAAAGGGGAAGGGTTTTTCTTTTGGTCCGTTCCTGGTTTCATTTTCTCCAGGTTTTTTTCTTTTTTTTCTTTTTCTTCTTCTTCATTTTGTTAGGAGTCTTGTTGAAAAATATGTGAATGCCACTGAAAGCTGTGCAATAGAACATTCAGGACTGTTGTTTTTGATTCAGAAATGGTTCTTTTGGGTTGAATCTCGTCTTTCATATCTTTGTCATGACGGTCAGTGCCACTTTTATCTTCATACTGTCCTTCGGTGAAAGCAAGATGCATGTCATGTTTTGTCGGAAACACCTACCTGGACTTTGTAATTTGATGGACTTTTTTTCTCAGTGTGTGGTAGTAACCAGCCTATGTAAAGTTGATAAAAATGCCTGTTTTACCAAAACATTTTTTTTTTTTAAATAATTTGTCTTCGGTGTCAACGCTCAAAGTTACTATGAAATGAGCAACGACCACATGTTTTGTGGGAGGAACAAATGACGCTGAACAGAAATCCAGTGTTGTACATGTATGTGTTTGTGTATCATTTGCATAATGGTTTTGATGCTGGGCTGTTAGTGACGGGGAGTCTATAAGTTGTAACTCGCTGCTGAAGTGAAACTGTGAAGACAAGCATTGCAGTGCTGATTTGGCTGTCAGTTGAGGAGACCATGGCTGCTGGAACTGGGTGTAGGGCACAGTGCCAGACAGGCCCGTTGGTGTGTGAAACGGTGTTGGGTTGTTTAGTGCTTGGTGAAGGAAATAGTTATTGCCTGTTGATTCAGCTAGAGATTATTCTCTTACCACTCTGTGTGTTTGTGCGTGTGCGCGCATGAGAGAGAGAGAGTGAGCCTGTGTGTGCATGTGAGAGAGAACTCAAACTCGAAAACTTTATTTTACAAGGATTGTAGTTTAGGTTCAGTCAAAAACCTGTCTAACAACTAGTCCTTGCTAAGCTATTGATGAGTAAATATAAAATTATAGGCATCATTTAATTTTATATACATATTGGCATGAATGAGTAAGTGCAATTTTATCTCTCTCAGCGCCAAGAGAGAGAAAGAGACTGTGTGTGGTGAGTTTATTGGGAAGCATGTTTTCATCAGGAAAAAAAGAAGAAGAAATAAATAAACAAGAAGTCAAGCCGGTCTAAACAGATTGTGACGGTCATTCCATCTCATCGACAAACTCTGGCATCTGTGGCTCCTGGGAATAACACCTGCCTTTCTTTGCTACAGCGTCTGCTGTTGTCTCCCCTTCTCACCTCACCGCATGGTCAGTGGACGAACAGTCCAAATGTTGATACAAAACAGAGAATCAGAAGTATTTAGGAACCAAAGTGAATCAGCCTCATCAATAAGGATTCACTGGACGAACAGTCCAAATGTTGACACAAAACAGAGAATCGGAAGTATTTAGGAACCAAAGTGAATCAGCCTCATCAATAAGGATTCACTGGACAAACAGTCCAAATGTTGATACAAAACAGAGAATCGGAAGTATTTAGGAACCAAAGTGAATCAGCCTCATCAATAAGGATTCACTGGACAAACAGTCCAAATGTTGATACAAAACAGAGAATCGGAAGTATTTAGGAACCAAAGTGAATCAGCCTCATCAATAAGGATTCACTGGACAAACAGTCCAAATGTTGACACAAAACAGAGAATCGGAAGTATTTAGGAACCAAAGTGAATCAGCCTCATCAATAAGGATTCACTGGACAAACAGTCCAAATGTTGATACAAAACAGAGAATCGGAAGTATTTAGGAACCAAAGTGAATCAGCCTCATCAATAAGGATTCACTGGACAAACAGTCCAAATGTTGACACAAAACAGAGAATCGGAAGTATTTAGGAACCAAAGTGAATCAGCCTCATCAATAAGGATTCACTGGACAAATAGTCCAAATGTTGACACAAAACAGAGAATCGGGAAGTATTTAGGAACCAAAGTGAATCAGCCTCATCAATAAGGATTCACTGGACAAATAGTCCAAATGTTGACACAAAACAGAGAATCAGAAGTATTTAGGAACCAAAGTGAATCAGCCTCATCAATAAGGATTCACTTTTTTAAAACATTTTTATTTTATTTTATTTTTTAGACCAGTTTTTCTCTGGTCCTGTTTGTTAAACACTGAAAGTCATGAAGACATGACCATGAGTGCAGCCATTTTGGGGCCCAACAGTGTGCGTCAATGACATTGTCAAGAAGGTCGGGGGGTGTGGCAGAAGTGTCTAATAAGTCACCAACCAGACTTTTTCTGCTCGTCATTGGTAAAAAGCAATCCAAGATGGATGCCCACTGAGGAGCTCTGATTTGAAGCAGCAGCAAAAAAGTACTTTTATAAATCACTTGTGTTCAATTCAGTTCAGTTCAAGATGGTATTTATGTGCTCGGAAAAGCCCATCTGTGCTTCACCCCATCTCAGAAATTTCCCCAACTTTGCCTTTGAAACGCCCTGAGATAACCGTAATGGTTGACTGGGCGTAAAACACCAAATTACTTACTTGTCTTTGAAACGGTTCCAGTTGTCACAAATAACGGTAGAACCACCGCATGAAACCTGTAGGTAGAAATTGCAGATTGTCTGTTTTTAGGCCAACTTGTGTCTTCCTTCAGTTCTCTTTTTAAGCAAACTGGACATTTTCTACATGTAGGTAGACATTTGTAGAAATACTGGCAAAATGTAAGCACTTGTATGGAGCAAGGTAGCAGATGAGAAGCACTCTGATTGACACTGAACAGTAGGTTTAGGAAACTAACGAATGCTTGAGAGGTAGCAGATGAGAAGCACTCTGATTGACACTGAACAGTAGGTTTAGGAAACTAACGAATGCTTGAGAGGTAGCAGATGAGAAGCACTCTGATTGACACTGAACAGTAGGTTTAGGAAACTAACGAATGCTTGAGAGGTAGCAGATGAGAAGCACTCTGATTGACACTGAACAGTAGGTTTAGGAAACTAACGAATGCTTGAGAGGTAGCAGATGAGAAGCACTCTGATTGACACTGAACAGTAGGTTTAGGGAACTAACCAATGCTTGAGAGGTAGCAGATGAGAAGCACTCTGATTGACACTGAACAGTAGGTTTAGGAAACTAACGAATGCTTGAGAGGTTCAGAGATTCGGATAACTTTCAGTTTTTGATGCATCCGACCTTCTGGTGAATGATACTCACCTTACTTTCCAGTAAAGCAGCTGTCATTGTGGTGAATAACAGTCACCATTAGGCAGCTGTTGTTTTGGTGAATGATACTCACTACTTCCCAGTAAACAGCTGCCTTTTGGGTGAATGGTACTCATTACTTTCCAGTAAACAGCTGCCTTTTTGGTGAATGGTACTCATTACTTCCCAGTAAAGCGGCTGTCATGTGGTGAGTGATACTCACCATTAGGCAGCTATCATTTTTGGTGAATAATACCCGCAACTTCCCAGCAAAGCAGCTGTCATTTTCGTATGCATTCTCCTGGAGGAGAATGTTAGTGTTGTGTGGTGGAATGACCTGTCCTTCTCATGGGGGCTGACTTAAGACTGTTAACTTTCAACACCAAATTAATTACTTCCACTGTGATGCACAGTTACACTCACGGGTGGTGGTGGTTTTTCACTTATTGAGTTGTTCCTCTCTATTTATTTCTCTCTCTCTTTTTGTTTGTTTTGTTTTAATGGTTACTATGCCCTGCTTCCAGTGAGGTGATGGGTTATTGTTCTGACTGCATTAGGTCCTGTTGTGTGAGCTGTCATGGGGTAGGATGATGTGAGATGTCATGGGGTAGGTAGGATGATGTGAGATGTCATGGGGTAGGATGATGTGAGATGTCATGGGGTAGGTAGGATGATCTGAGATGTCGCGGGGTAGGTAGGATGATGTGAGATGTCATGGGGCAGGATGATCTGAGATGTCATGGGGTAGGATGATGTGAGCTGTTGAGGTTAAAGTAAAGTTCAGCAGCAAGTAGTTTACAACAGTTAAAATGAGGTATCAATTCAGTTGAGGTCAGGTGTGTGTGTGTGTGATACAGTTTGTTTTGCAATTTTAGTATATTCATATTGGATGTAAACACAGACACACACACAGACCTATTAAACTGAAGCATAACCTTCTGAGCTCTTTTGGGAAATTTCTGTAAAATGTTTATAGCCAAAAGGCTGGCAAATCCCCCCCCCCCCCCCCCCCCCAAAAAAAAAAAAAAAAAAAAAAACCCACCATGCACCTGAAGAAAAAGTGACGGGGCTGCTGTGAATGCACTGACTGACAGCCAGTGGGTGGATACAGTTTCAAGGCAGCCAGGTCTTTGGGGATCCCATGGGATTCTGCCTACTTGACAGTACATGCAGTGATTGCCTGCATGCCGTCTTCACAGTCTCTGTTCAGCGAAAACAAACTGCTGCAGGAATAACTGACATTTTCCATGGATCTGAACCTTGAGCATTTCATCTGCGTGTGTGTGTGTGTGTGTGTGTGTGTGTGTGTGTGTGTGTGTGTGTGTGTGTGTGTGTGTGTATGTGTGTGTGTGTGTGTGTGTGTGTGTGTGTGTGTGTGTGTGTGTGTGTGTGTGTGTGCATGTGTGTGTGTGTGTGTGTGTGCATGTGTGTGTGTGTGTGTTATGTGTGTGCGAGTGTGCGCTCTAGTCATCCTGTCTATTCTGAACCTGTTTTGTGGTTTGTGGTGTTGTATGTGCAAACCGTGATCATTTCCGTCTGTGTAGCTCATGATACTGATGTACATAATTGAAACAACAGTGCAATATTGTTGCCACGCTGTGACACATTCATTCTGAAATGTTTTTTGAATGTGTGCTTTATGGTGAATCTGAAAATATTATGGGTGTTCACTTTTTGTTTTGTTTTACTTCAGGTTTTTTTTTTTTTTTTTTTCAAGTAGAAGGATAGAGTTGACACATCTGTGCCAACTTAGCAATGCATGAACGTTTCAGAATCCAAAGAGACCGAATACTTTGTATACATGTGCTTTGGGGGAAGGCCTCATTTTCTGTGTGAACTGAAAAACTAATGCTGCATTTTATTACGAAAAAGTCATCTCACAATAGGGCAAGTTTACTCGAGGCATTATACAACATTGCTTTGGCTGGGGACTACAGTTTGCAGATGTGACTTTTTTTTTTTTTTTTTTTGCTCTGTGGTTGTTAAGTATGTGTTGTGACTTTTTCAGCAGTCTTTTCACAGGTTGATTTTGTTAGCGACGATTTCAGCCTTTCTCTTGGCACAATTGTGGATGTGAGACACCCCCTTACCCCAAGTCTCTGCTGTCGTGTGGACAGTTGAAGGTGGACAGGCTCGCTGTTGTCCCTTTTGACGCTGTAGGTGGACAGGCTCGCTGTTGTCCCTTTTGACGCTGAAGGTGGACAGGCTCGCTGTTGTCCCTTTTGATGCTGTAGGTGGACAGGCTCGCTGTTGTCCCTTTTGACGCTGTAGGTGGACAGGCTCGCTGTTGTCCCTTTTGACGCTGTAGGTGGACAGGCTCGCTGTTGTCCCATTTTGATGCGGTAGGAACTGGGGACGTGGAACCCTTCAGGGACAAGGACCCAGTAAGCCTTCCAAATGGATAGCTTGACGGGCCAATGTGGAGCTAGACCCTGAAAACAGTGGAGAGGTGGGGGGAGGGGCAAGGGGGGGGAGGGGGGGGAGTCTGTACCTTGTAAAGTGTGCCACTACACACATATTATCACGGTCTTTTGCAGGCGTACTTTGCACATTTGCATGTCATTAACCTTTGCTTTTTAATATCACTGGGCTCAAGGCACCAACTTAACTAACTTTTAAACACTGTCCAAAAGCAAGCGTGTAACAGTACAAAGGCATGATGGACAGCACAACGGTGTGACGGTCGTCGAGTCTGCGGTGAATTGTTTTTGGCCGAGGGTGGCCTGAGGTGGAGGTGGGCGTGCCCTGTGAGTGACGTCAGCGTTTGACAGCCGATGAGGTGTCACTCACAGACCAGCAGGCCGTCTCTCATTTGATTGGCCACTCGCTGGGGCTTGTGGGTCAGGGTTCATGGTGCCAGCACACCTCCGCACTGCTGTCGCTCTGCCGTGTGACAAGTGCGGATATAGAGGGTCGTTTATACATCAAGGGTCATTTTTACATCAAGGGTCGTTTATACATCAAGGGTCGTTTATACATCAAGGGTCAGTTACATCAAGGGTGCCGTTCCTGAACCTAGTAACCAGACTGACAGCAGGTTTCATTCATACCCAGTTGCAAACTGCACCAGGCTCTGCACAGTGAAACGCTGTAGCCAAGAATGGCATCACCACAGTCGGCCCCTCCATGTTTGGGTTCCCGTACAGTAAGCATATGTTTGGGTTCCCGTACAGTAAGCAATCAGTAAGCCTCACAGAGCGTTAGCGAGTTCTGGACAATTTACTGAGGTGCAAGGGCACCAGTTTAAATGAATCACTGAGTCAGTGAGTGCACAGGTGAGTTTTTGAACAGCTCACTGAGTGAGTTTAAACGGCTCACTGACTTGTGCAAGTGAGTTTAAATGACTCGCCGAGTGCGTGAGTAAATTGTAATGACTTGCTGAGCTTTACCGAGGGCCAAGTGAGCAAGTGAGTTTAAATTTCACAACTCACTGAGTTTTACTGGGAGTTGGTTGTACTTTGTGGTACGAGGACCCGAAGGTCCCCCAAGCTGCACCCCAAGCCACAGTGAATCAAAACCAGCCTGTCACAGTTCTCTCTCTCTCTCTCTCTCTCTCTCTCTCTCTCTCTCTCTCTCTCATTCATTCTCTGTCTGTCTATCTCTCTCTCTCTCTCCATCCCTCCCTCCCTCTCTCTCTCTCTCTCTCTCTCTCATCTTCATCTCTCTGTCTGTCTCTCTCTCTCTCTCATCCCTCCTCTCTCCTCTCTCTCTCTCTCTCTTCTTCTTCTCTTCTCTCTCTCTCTCTCTCTCTCCTCCTCCCTCTCTCTCTCTCTCATTTCATTCTCTGTCTCTGTCTCTGTCTCTGTTCTCTCGTCTCTTCTCTGTCTGTCTGCTTCTGTCTTCTGTCTCTTCTGTCTCTCTCTCTCTCTCTCTCTCTCTTCTCTCTCTCTCTCTCTCTCTCTCTCTCTCTTCTATTCTATCTCTCTCTCTCTCCCTCCCTCCCTCCCTCCCTCGCTCTCTCTCACTCTCTCTCTCTGTACATGGTACAAGGACACAAAGGTCCCCCAAGCTGCACCCCAAGCCACAGTGAATCAAAACCAGTCTAACTGCGGGTGGAGGGGTCCGAACTGAACAGTGCAACAGTCGTCAAAGGGACATTTTAGTCTCAGAGAGAAAGCGGTAGGTAACGTAGCGTGTAGCTTCCATTCTGTCTTCTCTGTCTGTTTCCTTCCGCTTGGATGGTGCTCTCATCAGGCGTTGCCATGTCGGGCTGTGCGAATGTGTGGTCGTCAAAAATTCGGTATTGTTCCATGCATGCTCTTTGAAATCGGTCACTTCATGGGTTGCTGCCCGTTTAAAATTGGGCCCATGCTTCTGCTCGTCTGCTTATCTGTGCACTACAGCGTCTGAATATATTGAACCTTTTCTGTCCTTCTTCTTTGGTTTAATGGCTCCGCGCCCCCCCCCCCCCCCCCCCCTTATTTGTAAATAGCTGAAGGTTAAAGTCTTGTGCAACGTGAAACATGATATGCAGTCACAAAGCAAAAGATCTGTCTCTGTCTGTCTGTCTTTCTCTCTGTCTCTCTCTTTCTCTCCACCCTGTGCATTACCACTTGCAAAATGTTTGGACTGAGTTTGTAGTTTTACATTATTACGAGAAAAGGTTTCAAATGAGCGTTGACCTGTGACAGAGTGTGTTTGTCCTGAGGTAACCAGGTGAAGTGGACTGGACGTCATTATCCTGCTACTTATTACAAAACACGGCTGCGAGCTGGTCCTTTGGTTCTAGTGTCACAGAAGAGGAATGGCCTCCGTTACCTACCACTAGTCACCACTAGTCACCAAAAGTGCAGGTGGCAGGTTACAGCTAAACGCACATACACCCATAGCTGTCAACCCCTATTTGGAGTAGACCTTAGTCTAGAGTCTATGAACCTGTATTTCCCTTATGCAGGCCAGGGTCTTTTGTTTTTTCACTGGTAGTAGCGGCATTTTGAATTTCAACTATCACATGTGGCAGTGGAAGGAAGAAGCAATGTTGTGCTAAATACGCATGCACGACTTCAAATCTCACTTCTGACAAGATTTCTTAGCGTATTGCGCTAGGCCAGTCAGTGTGCATTTAGCAATGGCGTGCGTTGGCTGCCTGTTCAACAGTTTTTCAGCCTTTTTGCTCAGTTTAAAACAACAGCAAAATCTCATGAAAATTATGTTTTCCTGTATCCATTTTCCAGTATGGTCATATCCCCCCAAAATAATGATTTTTAAAATTTTTATACTCGTAAACTATATGGGTTGACAGGTATGACCACTAGTCACCAAAAGTGCAGCTGGCAGGTTACAGCTAAACACACATACACCCTGCGTATAGTGACACTGTAAACTGGTGCATGGTTGTATGGTGTACACAGAACTTGCGCCAAGACGGCAGCAGTTTCACAGGGCACCAGGCACGGACCAGTTAAAACAGCGCTCCAACCACTTTAGTAGATATTCAAAATGCGCTGTGTAAAGCTAATTTCACTCATTCAGCGTCGCATACGACTAGAATGCAGTGCGTCGGCTCAGATGTAGAGAATGGCGCTATGGCTGCCATTGAGAAGCGCTCAGAGGTCACCTTCAGATGTGCTCAGCAAATATTCGTATAGATAAATGAGTAAATTTATAATAAGGATTGACAAGCAGGCTGTTTCTGACAGGACGTTTGGAGCAGAGCGACATGGGTGCTTTAGTCATTGCTGTTCTGTGTTGGCTGTTTCTCAATCAAGGGCTGAGACTCCATGCAAACAGTTTGATAAAAATAGACATTCAGATGTGTTGTTGATTTGTTTTGGATTTTTCCCCCCATGTACTTGGTCCTATTAGCATGTGACTTTTTTTTTTTTCCTTCTGTTTTTTGGAGGGGGCATTTTTTAACCTGTTATTATTTGGTGATTGTGATCATGCTTTTCGCTTGGGCGTCATCATGCCTGAATGTTTTGTTGTGATTTTTGACCAGCTTTACTTACTGGGTTTTTCACTTTGAAGTCTTGTGCTTCTACTTCTAGACTAGACATCACGGTATATCAATATGTAAATAGTGTACATACGTATGTATACACGCTTCTAACCATGTTTCGGGTGTTTTTAACAAGCCTTGAATGCTTGATGTGCCAGATCTAACCAAACAAGGTCTCTGAAAAATTGAGCTCAAAACTTTACGGCGACTCAGTTGTTAATCTTTACTGACTCAATGGAACTGTCAGTCTGCACGTATTGGTTGACTCACGGTGTCAGTAACAATATTGGTTGACTGTTGCGGTGTCAGTAACAATATTGGTTGACTGTTGCGGTGTCGACAGCGATGGAATCTCCAGCTGGGTTTGGTAAGATGGGTTCTAGTCGTACAGTTATGATACAGTGAGTTGCAGGATTTGATGTATGTAGTGAACTTTGATAATGCCAGATTACTGTCGTGGCCCACATTTCTGTTGGACATCGTTGTACAGATGGTCTTGGGACTTTTTGCAGTGGTGTTTCATAACTGCTTTTTTGTCTGTGTTTTTCGTTTTGTTTTTATGGGTGAAGGGGTTGGGAAGGGGTGTGCAGGGGCATTCTTGTTTGTTTTTGGACAATTATTGATATTGTGATACTGGCGCACTGATGACGCATTGCAACTGAATCTCAAAAATTGTGTAGATTTACATGTTGTCCATTTGTGGTTCGCGAGCTGATGTGTGTATTTTTCCTGTAACACCCCCTGCCCCATGATGTGTGTATTTTTCCTGTAACGACCCCTGCCCCATGATGTGTCTGTCGCTCCTTTCCCTCTCTCTCCTCACCAACACACTTCATCACCCCCCCCCCCCCCCTCCGTTCCATCCACCTTTTCACCTGCACCTGTCCCCACGACAGGCCTATTGAACCAATCAACGCTCCTTCCATTCAGTACCGTGCAGTCAACAGCTGGGCTGCCTCTGGTCTCCATTTCCTGTCTCACTGACTGTCTACTGTAGTGTCACTGTTGTTGAAAAATCAAACTAGTGATTTTTTTTTTTTTAACTCCTATTAATTTGTCAACGTACGTCAGTGGTGTGTATAAATATGTACGTCTTTTGTGTGTAGTTATTTTTTTTAATTGTAATGTCAAACATGACATGCATCATTAATCTTCCTCGCCCTGTGGTTGTTAGTTTGTGATTCTGCCACACCGCCCCCCCCCCCCCCCCCCCCCCACCCCCCCACCCCCCCCCCACCCACCCCCCCCCCCCCCCGCCACAAACCTGATGTAGAAAATAAGTCTGCCATTTAAATCATCTGCCTTTCTTTTTTATGTGCGGGTCTATCGACTCAGCTGTGTGAATTTTGTCATGTTTGTTTCGTCAGTATGACCGCATGTATGGCCCAGTGGCGTTTCCATTTGTGAGAGGGAGGTGGGGGTGCTTTTTGTTTTGGAAAAAAAATGCTGCATGACCACTGTGGTGGGGGGTGGGGGGGGGGGATGGGGGAGGAGTAAACTATTTCTTTACTTGCCATTGGGAAAATTCTGTTGATCATCATAAATACTGTGTAATCTGTACCTGTAACCCTTTGCTCTCATCCGTAACATTTATTCCACTGGATTTCTGTGGCTATGTCTTTTTTCTAGATCTCTGAATGCTACTATTGAAGAGCATGTGTTCTCGCTCATCGCCTCACCCTCCATATGGTGGGGAATAGCAATGAAGCTCAAAGCATTTTGAGCTAACGATGGGAGAGGTTTGACGGGGGCAAAATACATTGCCCCCTACCTTTCTTGTAGTAAGAAAAATACAAAAATGCTGTGTTTGCATTGTTCCTATTTGAGTTTTAATACTTTTGCGGTATTTGTACGCATTTAGCCATGCTATTTTTTCTCTCCAGCAATTCATCTGTGGTTTGTTTTGCATCCAGTGAAATGATTTTGTTTTCACCATCAAAATTTTCACAAAACACTTGGATCCATGTAGGACTGTAAATAAATCAATCTTTTTTCTTTTTTAAATAATTATATAAATAGGTTGTTGTTTTTTAAGTAAAAAACAACAGTGTGAAACAGGGTTCATAGAGGAATCCGTTTTATTATATGAACTTTATAATGAACAAAAGATCAAAATGTGCATAATTATTCCTGTCTCATCAAAGTAGTGTATACATTTACTTGGCTAAAATAAAATTCTTATTAACTTGGAGTCAGTCATATACATTTACTTGGCTAAAATAAAATTCTTATTAACTAGGAGTCACTCACAAATAGTAAATCATGAAAAAAGAAGCAGCACAAAACCACCATGTGATATGTTTTCTAATGGATCACGTTAGAAAAAAATAAAAAGAATCCCCACGAACTTCAGGAGTGGAGAGAAGAGTAGAATTTGCTCATAAAAATAATGTCAGCCCCGCCTCTCCCCCTTCCCAGTCAGGCCTCTCCCCCTTCCCAGTGAGTCCTCTCCCCCTTCCCAGTGAGTCCTCTCCCCCTTCCCAGTCAGTCCTCTCCCCCTTCCCAGTGAGGCCTCTCCCCCTTCCCAGTAAGTCCTCTCCCCCTTCCCAGTCAGTCCTCTCCCCCTTCCCAGTGAGGCCTCTCCCCCTTCCCAGTGAGTCCTCTCCCCCTTCCCAGAGTCCTCTCCCCCTTCCCAGTCAGGCCTCTCCCCCTTCCCAGTAGTCCTCTCCCCCTTCCCAGTCAGTCCTCTCCCCCTTCCCAGTAGTCCTCTCCCCCTTCCCAGTGAGTCCTCTCCCCCTTCCCAGTCAGTCCTCTCCCCCTTCCCAGTCAGGCCTCTCCCCCTTCCCAGTCAGTCCTCTCCCCCTTCCCAGTCAGTCCTCTCCCCCTTCCCAGTCAGGCCTCTCCCCCTTCCCAGTCAGTTTGTAACTCCAACTTTTCGTGTAACCCTGCATTGCCAGAAATCTGGACAAATTGCATTCTACCTGTTGATACTTTAAGCGTGCAGTCGAAAGAAGAGACGTTGACTGCACTTACACATGCATTGCTAGGAATTTGGGCAAATTGCATTCTACCTGTTGACGCTTGAAGTGTGCAGTCGAAAGAAGAGACGTTTACTGCACTTGCACATGCATTGCTAGGAATTTTGACAAATTGCATTCTACCTGTTGACGCTTGAAGTGTGCAGTCGAAAGAAGAGACGTTTACTGCACTTGCAGCCCATCAGTTGCACTATGCTGTAACAAGCAGAGCGAGTGCAAGTTGATGCAGCAGCTCCATCCCCATCACCGCACCTTGTCCCTACCATGCTCAACCTTTTCTTTTAGCCCCCCCCCCCTCCCCCCCCCCACACACACACCAAACCTCCCTGCATTTGTTTAGCATATGAATCAAAGTCTCTGTGATGACATGAGGGTGTAGGAATCTCCCCGTAATTCTTGACAGTAGTCCATTTACAGTTCAGCCAAATCGTAAATAATCAAAACAGTCACTTGCCTGAGATATTTTGTTTGACGTTTGTCATCTTAGCAATATTACGCACTGCCGACAATGTGATTTAACTTCAGAGTGCTTGTGCGGATAGTGGTACAATCAAAGGCATTTTACGCCACCACTACATCTTTTTTTCTCTTTAAAAAAACACTCTTTCTTGCATTACTTCTTTTGTTTGTTTACGTCTTATTTGTGTTTTGTTTTGTAGAGCCAGGTTGTCCTTTAACTGATGGTTAACAATCGTCAAATCCATCTTGCAGGTTTGGTTGAAATCAGATCTGTACATTCAGCTGTTGTTGATATTTATGGATGTTTGGTTGAAATCAGTTCTGTCTTGGATGTTCCATTGAAATCAGTTCTGTACATTCAGCTGTCATGGATGTTCCGTTGAAATCAGTTCTGTGCATTCAGCTGTCATGGATGTTCCGTTGAAATCAGTTCTGTACATTCAGCTGTCATGGATGTTCCATTGAAATCAGTTCTGTACATTCAACTGTCATGGCCGTTGAAATCAGTTCTGTACATTCAACTGTCATGGCCGTTGAAATCAGTTCTGTACATTCAGCTGTCATGGCAGTTTGGTTGAAATCAGTTCTGTGCATTCAATCATTTGCATCCAGAGTAGACACTGTAAGAGTTGAGGCAGATGCAGAGCTTTTGCCTTCATAAAGAGGGATTGTCAAATGCCATAGGTGCAAACTGCAAGATCTGACAAAGAGATGCAAACCGATACTTCTGACTGCACCATGTTCATTATTACCACATGATCCAAGGACTCACAACTGATGGTTGTTTTGGACGCCCATTTAGAGCACTAATATCTAAAATAATCAGTTTTCTAATCGCTGGGAACCTGTTTCAACTTCTGTGAAATGTTGCAGGTGCTTTTCCCAAGATGTGGTCGTTTCCCAGACTGTGATTTTCCCCATGCTAATATTATCAGCTGCCATAACTGCTTTAGCCCTCAGGTGTGCCAGCATGTGAGCCATTATCAGCACTTTCACGTGAAAGTCTACGGTATGACAGCATCAGAGTTAAAAAAGTTTAACCAAACCCCCAAAAGCAAGTTTAACCAAACCTGAACCACTCTGCTCAGACATTTGTATTAATTTTTTTGAAATAGTTTTGTGGGGCGTTAAAAACAACATTTTTTTATATAGTTTTTTGGGGGGTGCAGATAATTTGTATCACCTGAAGAAAAAAAAGTGAAGCCAAAGCAGCCTTGGTGTGAACTGATCCAGCTGTACCGTGAAGCAGGCCTGCTCTACCGTTGTTTAGTGCCACGAGAAGTTATCCCCATTCTGAACAGTATGACAATCTGACGGTCTAGCACCATGACAAGATATCCCCGTTCTAATTTTATGACACTCTGATGGTCTGCTGTTGTTTAGCGCCAAGAGAAGCTATTCCCATTCCAAATTTTATGACTATCTGCAGATTTTCAAATTGACTGAGATTGGAAACAAATTACAGGACTTTATTCTCCCCATTTTGTGCTGTGGTACCCCTTTAAGAACACCCTGAAAACCAGGCAGTCCCCAGCCTGCAGAAATATGAAGGGAGGGTTTCTGAAAAAGCAGTCTTAAAACAGGAACCACGATTAACACCTTTTGTGATGGAGCATGCTAGAAAAAGATTGGACATTGGGAATGGAGAAAAGGTTAAGTTCTTTTTCTTCAGGGATTCCACAGTACAAGTACTGTATGTAAGAAGCAGGACATTGATTTGAAGAGCTTAGAATAAGAGATGGCCAGTAGCATTGGGAAGTATAGATTACTGCGATCTACTTGATTAAGCATCGTTTGGCTTTTGTTACCTCACCCCCCCCCCCCCCCCCATTTTTTTTAAATGGTAAATTATGCATGGAACAGTATTAATTATTGTTCTCAGATTTTTGTTGAAGTGCAAACATGAATGCATTTTTAAAAAACTTTTTGTGAGCTTCATAAGTTTGCTGTTTTGCTTTCTGTGATGAACTGTATGCTGTAAGCAACGTCCCCTCCCTGCCGTGAAGAAATTGACAGGAGTTTAGACTTTTCGTTCGCTGGTCCATTAAGCTTTTCTTTTCTTTTTCTCTTTAACATCTATTTTGAACACACTCACACAAAGAGTTTTACACAACATTCTGTGCTGTAATGTATCTGTACATTTAGTTTGGAATAGCCTCTCTCTTTAATTTCAAGCTTGGCAAGTTCTGTGCCGATACACAGTCACTCCTGCGTGTATATTTATGGCAGTGAGTCGACGTGCTCCAGTAGTGTTCAACATTACGTCTGGTTTGGGAGCTACAATTTACAGAGCGCTGAATGTTGATAGAGAGGATACAATCTTAGCCAGTACATCCAATTGAGGAGCTTACTACTAGATGTTACATTTCAACACCAGGATAAAGTTTTAACGAGCAGGGTTTTGGATATCTCGTTACAGAGAAATGTTCTTGTGGAAGCCAGAATTTGGGGTCAAGAGAATAACGAATGGTGGAATTGGGTCACATACGTGCAACACCGTTGTTATATTTACAGGTGGTTTGTACAAGGCATGTGTGAGCGCACCATGCTAATGCTTGTGACTGCTGCACTCTTTGTACTTACACTGGCATCTGGTGACAGGAGGGGTAGGTTCTCAGTCCGTCGGAGGAATGACTGTTGTTTATGATTATACCCAGTGAATTGTATTTGATTAGGTCCGCTGTTACAGTTCTTAGAGACTGTCTCTGTCGTAGTTTTCATCATGTTCCAATCATCTAGGTGTTTTGTGTCTGTGGTTTTACTAGTACAATAAAACAGCATTGATTTCAACTTAGTGTGGGGTTTGTCTGTATGCGTGTGCCTGTTTGTACATGATGAATATGTGTGTTATAGAACTGTAACGCTGCCACGTGGCTTGTGTGCATGTGCCTGTTTGTACATGAATACGTGCGTCATAGAACACTGTTAGTGTGTGTGCCTGTTTGTACATGATGAATATGTGTGTTATAGAACTTTAACAATGTCGCGTGTCTGTGTACCTGTTTGTACGTGATGAATATGTGTGTTATAGAACTTTAACAATGTCACGTGTCTGTGTACCTGTTTGTACGTGATGAATATGTGTGTTATAGAACTTTAACAATGTCGCGTGTCTGTGTACCTGTTTGTACGTGATGAATATGTGCTATAGCACTGTCATGTGTGCGTGTTTGTATGTGACAAATATACATGTGCTATAGCACAGTCATGCTTAGGACCTGTTTGTACATGACGAATGTGCTATAGAACTATAACACTGTTGTGTGTCTGTATGAGCATGCCAGTTTGTACACAACAAATATGTGCTATACCACTGTCAAGTGTCATGCATCTTTGTGAGTAGACCTGTTTGTACATGATGAATACGTGCCATAGCGCTGTTGTTCGCCGATTCCTTAATTGTACAACTGCACTGTAAAACTTACAAAAGAAGGATTTGACTCACAGGTATTGTAACACCTGCCAAGCTGAACTTCTGGTCATGGAAGAAGTGGTTTTAAAGTGGCAGTCACCCAAAATTTGATTTAGAAAAAAAACGTATACAAAAAGTTGCAAACAAACAAAAAGAAAGAAAAAAGTAGTGTAAACCATAAACATACTGACTGGAAGTCAGGAGTGGAGTAACAGTTTCTTTTTAATCTCATTCTATTTTTATTACATGGTAGGTTCATCAGTGCAGTCACACACATAAAGGGGACCAGAAGCAAAACGGCATCACAGGCTTTATTAAAAGGAACTGATTTTTTTTAAATAGACACAAATTTCTGGTCCAGTCTGATGATGAAAACCTATGTTTGACAGTCGTGAAAACCGATGTTTGACAGTCGTGAAAACGCGACCGTGAGTGCTGCCCTTTAGTGCCCAGCTGTTTGTATCGGTGACGGCACGAATAAGGCCAGCATGTTCAACAACAGTAGCGACTGTGTCACCAGCCGGCTTGTCTCGGCTGCCTTTCAGTACCATTGGCAGGAGCTGCCACAAGTATCACTTTTGTCGCGACAAGCATGTGTTCGTCGTGACAAGACATGTTTTGTCATGACAAAAGTATGCTTGTCATGACGAAAGTGTTGTCGTTAAAAAAATTATGTTTGTCGCAACAAGCATACTTTTGTCATGACAAAACGAGTCTTTTGTCATGACAAAAGTATGCATGTTGAGACAAAACTTTCATCGCGACAAAAATGACACTTGCGGTGACAAAACTTTTGTCACAGCAAAAATGATAGTTGTAGCAGCTCCCACCAATGATATTTTAGTGCCCAGCTGTTTGTATCCATGACGTCACGAACAAGGCCAGCATGCATGGCAACAGAGTCACCAGCCAGCCTTTCTCTGCACTTCACCGCTGAAGAGTGAACCAATATGGCCGTGCCCTGCGACACTGAAATTGGAAGTAAAAAAAATACTACTTTTGGTCGAATACAGATAGAACCACGAAATGGAAGTTCACTGAAACAAATATTTACACCTGTTCAGGCCAACATGCACCTTTGCTTCCGGTCTCCTTTAACTGTTAGATGACAAAATGCTTGAAAAAGTTGAGGACAAAGACAACAGATTTACTGGCACGGCATCAATAGAATTGTACAGTTCATGAACAAGCACAACACGCACAACACCTGAACACACTGGCAATGCTTACCTACAGATTAACACAACAACACTCCAAATGCTGCTTCTGTATCATACTGGGCTTGAATCAAGGGAATTAACATAGCAACATTCCAAATGCTGCTTCATACTGCGCTTGAATCCAGGAAATTAACATAGCAACACTCCAAAGGCTGCTTTCATATCATACTAGGCTTGAATCCGGCAAATTTACATACATAGCGACACTCCAAATGCTGGTTCCATATCATACTGGCCTTGAATCCAGGGAATAGACGATTTCCGGAAATAACAGGTGAAGATAATTTGACAGTGTTTTCTTACTCTGGGAGAGTGAAGTCCCCTGAATGGAGGTGGCAGCGGAGAGGAGCCGATCTGCGACACTGAGATCTTCAGGCATGGACCTATTATAACTTACACTATTACTAGACTACCAGCTGGGGGAACCTACTATCCGATCTGCACATTCCCCGGAGCAGTGAGTGTTTGATCGGCATTTCTGATGCCTTTTCTGCCTTTTGTTTACGGGTATCCGTCATCTTCCCCACGTGCTCACTGTACCCCCAACAAAAGCGTGCCTACTCTGCGCTACACCCGCAGGCATGGACCTATATATGCAGGTCCATGCCTGAAGGCTCTTACCGAGTGCAGTCCCCCTGGATTTCCGAAGATTGTCTATTAACAGCAACACTCCAAAGGCTGCTTCCCTATCCTTATATCATACTGCACTTGAATCCAGGAACTCAACATGGCAACTCCAAAACGCTGCTTCCATATCCTTATGCCAAACTGCGCTTGACTCCAGGGAACAAGGCGCAGGCCGAACATCAACAGGTGCTGAAGCACAAGAGAGCTCCATAACAGACTTCTTCTGCTGGATACACATTTGGGTAGTCTGTGCAAAAGACAGCAAACAAAATCCAGACCTACCCAGCGAACATGCCGGATCCAATTTAAAAGCGTACTGGTTAGGGTCAGTTACGGCCGGTAACGGCAGCGTGCAGCCAGAATCGGGCTGGATCGTACATGCCGGATCCGACTTCCCGCATCCAGTTCAGTTCCATTCTTCCAAAGAAGGCCTGGACTCTATTGCACAAAGCCGACCCAGATCCGATCTGGATGGCCTGATCAGGTTTTGGCCAAACGCATCTGGTCCAGAAGCGAGCTGGTGTGCAAGAATCAGCAGGCCCGGTTTCTGGCAGAATGAAACCGTCCCGCTGGTTAGCGCTTTACCAGTGAAAGGCAAAAAAGGCTGGCTCATGATGGACATCGTATTTCTGCCACACTTGCTGATCTTATTATAGGATCACTAACACAGACAGCTGGGCACAAGATGGCAGGACGCACGGTTGTGTCTTCACAACTTTCAACAAACAGGATGAGAAATGCTATGAATTTCCTTTTTCTTTCTTTCTTTCTTTTTTGGATTCCATGCCTATGAATAGGGACCCTGGTGTTCATTCATTTGTTCCCTTTAATCGTTAACAATAATAGTGTAAGTAATAATAGCAGTTGAAATTGTATGGTGCAGTTAATAATAATAGTGTAACTGTAAGTAATAATAGCAGTAGAAATTGTACGGTGCAAAATCTCACGGACAAGTGTAAGCACACAACACTTTACAAAACCATTTCAAACATATTTTATAAACCTCAAAAATAATATCCTTTATGTAGTATTCCCCTTTATGTAGTATTCCCCTTTATGTAGTATTCCTCACAAACACAAACATGGCACACAGAAGGAATGCAACAGTGATGAGAAGGGGGAGGGGGGGGGGGCACAGGGGGGGTTGGCAAAAGAAGACTGTATTGTATTGCCCCCCCCCCCCCCCCCTCCTCTTTATCCCCCACTCTGTCATGACCCCCTCTCTCAGCTTAACTTTCTCCCTTTCTCTCTACCCCCCCCCTCCCCCCCCCCCCCCTCCCACACCTCCTGCTGAGCCAGACACAGAGGTAGTAGAACATCTTCACGCCTTGTGAACACATGCCGTCACTTTCTTTCAAGTGCACGGTTTTGATCTAGTATCTGTCTCTCCGCTCAGGTGAGCGGTCCCTGTACTGTCTGTGGTCTCTGTCACGGTGGTCGTCACGCCGACCCCAACTGTGGTCTCTGTCACGGTGGTCGTCACGACGACCCCAACTGTCCTCCCGCTGACGACCCTGGTATCTGTTGTCGTGGTGACCGTGTGACCTCTGCTGATAATCGCCTCGGTCTCGGTAGTCTCTCCTGTCAGAGTGACCTCTACCCCAGCCACGACCCCTGCCCCAGCCTTGACCTTCACGACCTCTAGACCTGCAGGCAAAAAAGAATAGCTTCAACTTCAAGCATGCACTTCAATTTAAAATGCAGTTTTCCTCTAAAAGCTCAGCTAACGTGACCTCTATCAGATCAGGCAAAAGTTTAAAATAGTAATAGAGGAATACTGTTTGATGCATAGCCACAGCTTCATAAATTATATCATAATTTTCATGTAGAGAACCATGTATGCATAATACGGAAGGAAGAGTGGCCAAGGGTTGTGGGTGTGGCCAATACCTGGGGTGTGGGGAAGGAGGAGTCACCAGTCAGTTCATCTAGAATCACCGGAGTACCAAGAATTGACACAAGGAAGCAGGACTACTGGTGTGGCCAATATTTGGGGTGTGGGGAAGGCGGGGTTACCATTAAATTCATCTAGAATCACCGGAGTACCAAGAATTGACACAAGGAAGCAGGACCGCGGGTGTGGCCAATATTTGGGGTGTGGGGAAGGCGGGGTTACCAGTTTAAAATTTATCTAGAATCACCGGAGTACCAAGAATTGACACAAGGAAGCAGGACCGCGGGTGTGGCCAATATTTGGGGTGTGGGGAAGGCGGGGTTACCAGTAAATTCATCTAGAATCACCGGAGTACCAAGGACTGACACAAGGAACCAGGACCGCGGGTGTGGCCAATATTTGGGGTGTGGGGAAGGCGGGGTTACCAGTAAATTCATCTAGAATCACCGGAGTACCAAGGACTGACACAAGGAAGCAGGACTGTGGGTGTGGCCACTGTTTCAGTGTCTGTGGTGTGAAGAAGAGGTCTCACCAGTCAGTTTACCTTCACCTCTGTCACTGGAGGTAGCAGCCAGGAGGTTGACAGGTGACCTCACCTGTCAGTGTGTCCCCTCTGTCACTGGAGTTAGTGGTCCAGATGAACTCACCTGTCCCCTCTGTCATGGGAGTGAGCGGTTAGGAGGCTGACAGATGATCTCACCTGTCCCCTCTGTCACTGGAGGTCACAGTCAGGAGGTTGACAGGAGGACCTCACCTGTCGCCCCTGTCATTGGAGCGAGCGGTTAGGAGACCGACAGATGAACTCACCTGTCACCTCTGTCAACGGTTGGAAGGTTGACAGATGACCTCACCTGTCCCCTCTGTCATTGGAGTGAGCAATAAGGAGGTTGACAGATGAACTCACCTGTCCCCTCTGTCATTGGACTGAGCAGTAAGGAGGTTGACAGATGACCTCACCTGTCCCCTCTGTCACTGGACTGAGCAGTAAGGAGGTTGACAGATGACCTCACCTGTCCCCTCTGTCACTGGACTGAGCAGTAAGGAGGTTGACAGATGAACTCACCTGTCCCCTCTGTCATGGACTGAGTGAGTAAGGAGGTTGACAGATGCACTCACCTGTCCCCTCTGTCATTGGACTGAGCAGTAAGGAGGTTGACAGATGACTCACCTGTCCCCTCTGTCATTGGAGTGAGCGGTTAGGGGACTGACAGATGAACTCACCTGTCCCCTCTGTCAATAGAGTCATGGGAGTGAGTGGTTAGGAGGCTGACACAGTGACAGAAGACCTCACCTGTCACCTCCGACATGGGAGTGAGTGGTTAGGAGGCTGACACAGTGACAGAAGACCTCACCTGTCACCCCCTGTCATGGGAGTGAGCGGTTAGGAGGCTGACACAGTGACAGAAGACCTCACCTGTCACCTCCGTCATGGGAGTGAGCGGTTAGGAGGCTGACACAGTGACAGAAGACCTCACCTGTCACCTCCGTCATGGGAGTGAGCGGTTAGGAGGCTGACACAGTGACAGACGACCTCACCTGTCACCTCCGTCATGGGAGTGAGCGGTTAGGAGGCTGACACAGTGACAGACGACCTCACCTGTCACCTCCGTCATGGGAGTGAGCGGTTAGGAGGCTGACAAGTGACAGAGACCTCACCTGTCACCTCCGTCATGGGAGTGAGCGGTTAGGAGGCTGACACAGTGACAGACATCACCTGTCACCTCCGTCATGGAGTGAGCGGTTAGGAGGCTGACACAGTGACAAGACCTCACCTGTCACTCCGTCATGGGAGTGAGCGGTTCGGAGGCTGACACAGTGACAGACAACCTCACCTGTCACCTCCGTCACGGGAGTGAGTGGTTCGGAGGCTGACAAATGACCTCACCTGTCCCCTCTGTTGTTGGACCACCAGGGGGTGACACAAGGAGGTGGGTGTGTGGGCGTGGCCAGAGTGTGGGCAAACTCCTCATCGTGTTTGGTGTATCGGTCAGCAAACTCCTCCTCCAGGGCGGACAGACGCTCGCTGCTGCACATGGTCAGGATGTCAGCGCTGAAGCCTGCGCCTGCCGGGTCTGGAACAATCAGCCGTGTTCTGACAGTACTGGGGACTGAAGTGGATCACGTGCAAACTTTAATTTTTTTTTAATTTTTAATGAATCAACTTTAAATCTGAAAAACTGCAACTTGTGCAACATACTACAACACCAAAAACTGAGTCCTCTTTCTGTTGCCTATCTGCAATCTGGGTATATATATCTAGTCTGTCTAGCTCTTTCTCGCATAATAAAAGGGACTTTCTCTCTAAAGAGAAAATCTTACCCATGTTATGTATTTCAAGCGCTAATTAACTCCCTTGTGTGTTGATTTGGACTTTCTCTGTGTCCCTCTCTCGGTAAACAGCCTGTTCTGTTTGGTTTTGATACGTGTAATTCCTCAGATTCTGAAGACGAACAGTCACTGACTTGCTTTTTGGGTGAATGGTAACGGACAGGACACAAGACAAGCATGCTCTCTGGAGCTGAACTCTGACAACTGACATTCTACAACAGCAAACACACTAAGTGTGATCCAAAAGTAGACCAAAAAATAGACATCGAAGTAAAGCATATTATACACAGCATATATATATTACGTAAAACATATTTACGTTATTAATACATAAAACATATATATGTATTATGTAACATTTAATTCAGTAAATTTGGGGCATAAAAGTATTAAAACTAAAAGTTAGATTTAAAACAAGAAATTACCAATACCATAGTAGTTTAGTACTTACAAACACAACTTAGTACACTGGACAAATTTCCAGAATCGAAAAAAAAAGAAGCTGGCAATACTTATACAGTTTTAACGTCTGTTAAAGTGTTACGCTTTGTTTTTAATTTGGTTTTACTTTTAGTTCTTAATATTCTTACTACAGTCTTAGTCTCACTTCAGTTTCAACATTCAGAAAATGGTGCCAGACAAGTTGATTTTTCTTCCAGTTCTACCTGCCCTGAACGGCTAGTGAAACCGAAAGACAGGTGGGAAATAAATTTAAACCCTGAGGCTGACACACCTATGCACACAAACATACACACATATGTGTGTATACACACAAACTGAAAACCACATGGGCCATAGCCTGAAGTGTGTTAAGTGTTGCTGCTAGTTACTGGATTTTAACATCATGTCAACCACACACAGGGTCAGGATGCATACCAAACTCTGTCATACTCATACAGTCACAGGCACACTGTACACTTCTAAACTCTTCCTATATGATATATTACAATATATACAACAATTAATATCCCTTTCTCTAGTCAAATCCGCAAAATCAGTCCACAAATAAACTCAAATATAAAACAGAACATACGTAATTGTTATTTTTTGTTACAGTAACACATTTAACACAAACATGAAAGATTCAATCACATTTTTAAAAGGTTAGTCCATTCATAATCATATTACTGTTGTTAAAATCATTTTAAAAAGCATACATCTGGCTGTAGGGCATTCTTGTATACTATTACTATCATCAGCCATTCTGTCTAATCTATCAATACCAGATTAAACAAAAACAGAAGAACAAAAACAGGAATAGAATTAGAAATGATGAAAGATTTAAAAACACTGTATTAAATTTATGCATAGTCATGATAGTGGCAAATATCGGTGCCATGTGGCAGCAAGCAGGACATACCACCTATCATCTAACTTCTCAACACCAGCCTTACAAAAAAGCCCTTCTCAAAAACAAAACAAAAAAGGAATTTTACAGAGAAAAAAAGGCAGGAGAATGAACCATCAGCAGATAGTGACATATCACAAGACAGAAAAATAATGAGGATAGGCAGAAAAAAGAGAGGAATATATATATATATATATATATATATATACATATATATGTATTAGTCATATATATATATATATAAACACAGGAAAGGGGAACCAAATACCAGCCCTAAGATTCCACTGATGTGGTAAGGCTATGCAAATTTATACAGGTATAGATTGCCTCAGATGTGACATTAAATGCAAACAGGAGCTCAGTCCACAACCTTAAAGTGAAACAAACTTTCAAAGTCCACAGACTGGCACTTGGTAGTCTGGCATGTAGTAAACATTGGTAAACCACAGTCAACATTGGTAAACCACACTGTAACAGTCTGCCATGCAGTCGGCATAATGGTAAGCCACACTGTAACACTAACAGTCTGGCATGCAGTCGGCATAATGGTAAGCCACACTGTAACACTAACAGTCTGGCATGCAGTCGGCATAATGGTAAGCCACACTGTAACAGTCTGGCATGCAGTCGGCATAATGGTAAGCCACACTGTAACAGTCTGCCATGCAGTCGGCATAATGGTAAGCCACACTGTAACAGTTTGGCATGCAGTCAGCATAATGGTAAGCCACACTGTAACAGTCTGCCATGCAGTCGGCATAATGGTAAGCCACACTGTAACAGTCTGCCATGCAGTCGGCATAATGGTAAGCCACACTGTAACAGTCTGGCATGCAGTCGGCATAATGGTAAGCCACACTGTAACAGTCTGGCATGCAGTCAACGTTGGTAAACCACACCGGAACAGGCTGGCAGAGATATGCAGTCAGCATGAAGGTAAACCACACCGGAACAGGCAGGCAGAGATATGCAGTCAGCATAATAATAAACCACACCGTAACAGTCTGGTATGCAGTCAGAGTCAGCAATGGTCAAACCACATCATAACAGTCTGGTAAGTGGTATGCAGTCAACACTGGTAAACCACACTGTAAATGTAACAGTATGGCATGCAGTCAGCATTGGTCAACCACATCACAGCAGTCTGGTATGCAGCCAGCATTGGTAAACCACACTGTAACAGTCTGGTATGCAGTCAGCATAATGGTAAACCACACTGTAACGGTCTGGCACTTGAAAGCCAAGCATCATTCCATTTGCGTGTCTTCCCAAGGGCAATTCCGCTATGGATTATGGAAAACCTTATAATCAAAATTTACACCATTAATTACCATCAGTAGCAGAACCTCCCAGTCCCCCTCTGGCATCATCAAAGCAGGAGTCTTGTAAACATTTTTTTTTTAATTTAAATTTAAAAACAACTTGAGGATGTACCTCTGGTGGAGTTTATGTACCTTGTATTTACATGCATGCTAGGTGAGAGTTACTGTATGCAACTCGGGTCTTTGATGTTTACTTGTGTTACATATTTCAAGCACTCATGACATTAACTCTGTAATACTTTTTTTTTTTTAAATACTTTTATAGTGTTTTCTTTTTAAAAGTGTTGGTTCCTCAATTAACTTTATTTTGAGTACAGTATGCCTAGAACTGTGGCAGTCAGGACTTGCCCCAAGGACCAGATACTGTTGTTTGCATACTTTGTTTATCAGTGTGTCATACTCATACTTAATTGGATAACATGTAAATGATGTATGCAAATGGAAAAGCCAAATAAGTGTCAATGTTGACAGCCTGACTTCAAAATTTGAAGACCGGAGATCAGATTCACATCACTACTAGTACTATTCTATTTGATTTTTAGTATTTTACTATTTGATTTTTTAGACCTTGATCATCATCATAGATCTAATAATTATAATGTAAATATCTATGAGTATTATGACTATCCTATGTCCTGTACATGTATGATAGCATCGCAAGTGATCTGTGGCTGCCTCTGACGGCAAAGGTGGGGAGAGATCACACACCCCTCATCTAATTCTAACTCTAAGTTACTGCTCGGTCGCAGAATGGATCTCACCATTCCAAAGTGTTACACTTCGAGTGGCAGCCAAACAGCCGATTATAATTACCATTTTTGCAACGATTACTTGGAACGTAAATTCATCGATGTGTTTTGTATCAGAATTCAGATTAGCATTATAGCAATGTTGCAGTGGACAGCTTAACGAAACTGAGGCTTGGCTGTCCTGATGAAAAACAACACGCCTGTGGAGGAATAAAATCAAAAAGCGATTGTCGCAAAACCAGCATCGGTAAAATCCAAGAAGACAGTCGGAAAATTCCTGGACCATTTTTAAAGTTATTTTGGGTCACATGTATCATCACAATCGTTAAATGAGGTTAAAATCTACCGATTACAGCCAAAATCCGCAACAAAAGGCAATTTTTTCCATATATTTTTGTCTTTGTTTCGAGTCGGCGTCACGGATTGCAAATGGCGAACGAAGCTGACAAAGTGCTGCTAGGTAAGCGGCCTCATCAACAAGCTACGGCAATTAAAAACCCACGGAAAAAATTGCAACCTCTGAACGTTGAGTGGTGAGTACAATTGCCTTGCTAACATCGGCACTAAGAAAGCGTTCAGGTTGTTACTGGAAAACTAGGTCACATGTCAAAGGGCAACATGCGCCGACTCGAAACAATCAAAGACAAAAATATATGAACAAAACTCACCTTTTGTTGCGGATTTTGGCTGTAATTGGTAGATAATAAGATATGGACCTCATTTAATGATTATGATGGTATTTGAGACCCAAAATAACTTTAAAAACGGTCCAGGAATTTCCGACCGTCTCCTTGGATTTTACCCCAGCATCTACATTAAGTAAACTTGCAACTGACTTGGCTGCCAGACCTAACCCACCCTACCGAGTGTCGACCAGGTCTGCAGTTGATGGGGGCTGTGATCGCTACGTTTGCCATCCTCCTTACCTGCACACTCTCCGATTCCAGGCTGTGCAACTGTCGGTCGATCAGGTGTATGTGGTGGCTGTTGTTCTGGTTCCTCTGACACGGCTTTACAAGTGCCGTCTGGCACAATTTCTATGCCAACAAGAGCAGCAATGTCTTCAACTTCTGATGTTGCCATTTTGAAGTCTTCGCCGTAGAACACGCCGGAAGCTGTGCGCTTTTTTCTTTCTTTCCTTTTTTAACATTATGAGAGAGTGACTTCCCTTACCCTCGTTGAGTTTTTTTATTTTTTATTTTTTTATGTTGTTGAAGTTGTCAAAGTGTTGCTTTACGTCCACAGAAACCATACGCCATAGGCTTATTAGGGACGGGAGCCCAGGACGGCCACCTCGACTTTCACACAGCTCATGAGCTCTAATTATGGGTAAAATCCAAGGAGACCGGGCCGGACTGTCGGAATTCCGACCCCTGAGAGTGGACCGTTTTTAAAGTTATTTCAGTTGGGTCACAAATATCATCACAATCGTTAAATGAGTTCCAAATCTACCGATTACAGCCAAAATTCGCAACAAAATGTTGTTTTTTCATATTTTTTTCATCTTCGATTGTTTTGAGTCGCGTCACTAATTGCAGAAATGGCCCCGAACGACTAAGCCGACGCCGGAAGTGCTGCCAATGAGCTAGGCCGGTAAGCGGTTCGTCGGTCACTGCCTAAACTACGGCAATTAAAAACCCACTGAAAATGTACGGAACAAAATTGCAGTCTTAGAACGTTGAGTCGTGAGTACTATTAGGCAATAGTACCAATAGTGCCAACATCGGCACTGACTTAGGAAGCGTTCACTGACACGTTGTTACAGTGCGGCGGGGAAACTCTAGTAGGTCAAAAGTGTCACGTCCTGAAAGGCCGCAACATGTGCCGACTCGACTGAAACACTGAATCAAAGACAAAAAATTATTTAAAAAAACAAACTAACTCACCTTTTGTTGCGGATTTTGGCTGTAATCGGTATATTTGGACCTCATTTAACGCGGATTGCACGGTGATGATATTTGTGACTGACCCAAACTAGTCAGTCAGCCTAACGGGCTTTAAATTGAACGGTCCAAATCAGTCCAGGAATTTCCGACCGTCTCCTTGGATTTTACCCTGATTATGTTGTTGTTGTTGATAGTTTTTATTTTATAGCGCTATTCTCCGCTTTCGAACAGACTCTGCGCTCGCCGCATGTGATTCACCATGCCGAGTGACTAGCTTTTTATAGCGCGTTTTTGAATATCCACCGACGTGGTGTACTCGAGTTACAGCGTTGGGTTACACTGACCGTGGCTGGTACCACGTGAAACTGCCGCACCATCTCGGCGCGTTCTCAGTGTGTACATCATACACTGAAGCATTCCCCATGTCGTATCGGCACTTGAGTCATGCATATCTACATACGTAGGGTGCATGCGCACGGTGTTGTAACCTGCCACCTCAGTGCCGCATTCCTTTTCAGTGGCAGAATGACCGGGATCGTTTACTCGTGCTGCTAAGTGCGGCAGTAACACAACAGGGGGGTGGAACGGACTATACCGAAATAAGAGTCAGCACCGAAAACTGAGTTGGACCCTGGAGAAGGAAATTCTCCGGCCGCCCCGACTGACCGGGACTCCACTGACTGAACCCCCGGCGAGGCCTCAGTTTCGATCATGAATCCGCCGCACCACCCACTGAGCTATACCCGATCCCCATCTCTACTGTTTGTTGCTCGGAGAGCTCAGGAGCTGTGTGAAAGTGGAGGTGGCCGTTCTGGGCGGCTCCCGTCCCTAATAAGCCTACGGTTTCTGTGGACGTAAAGCAACGCTTCAACAACTACTGCTGTTTGTTGACTCAGCCAGAGATACGGTAGTGTAGTGTAGTGCCTCTGGCTAGGCGTGGATCATGGATGTAGGCTCTAATTGCTAGACGACGAGTGCACAGCCGACATTGCCGATAAAGTGTCGTCTGTGCTCAGTCAGTCGAGCGGTACAGCGGGTAGGCAGGTAAGCAGGCGGAGGTAATCTGTTTAAAGTAATCCCAAACTTTCTCCTTCTCAGTTCTTCTGTCTCTTATTTCTGGGAGCATGCTCCGCGGGTCCTTGTTTTATGATAATAATGACGTACATTAGTCATGCGCTCATCAAAGCCCTTGAGCATTCACACTGATGATACATATCGTTGACTAAAATACGATAATCGATAGACATGTGACAGTCCTTGAAACAATTTACATAAAGTATTATATGGACACACGCACACACACACACACACACACACACACACACACACACACACACACACACACACACACACACACACACACACACACCACACACACACACACTGACACACACACACTGACAAACACACACACGACACAACACACACACACACACACACACACACACACACACACCCTGACATCACACACACAGTCACACATACACACACACACACCGTGGCACACACACTGACACATTGCACATACACACACACACACAACACACGCACGCACGCACGCACGCACGCACGCACAAACACACACGCACTGATACCGACACACAATGACACGCACATACACAATGACCGTCACAGCAGAAACCGGGCATTGACATCAGTTGGTGTGAAAATACTGTGAGAAGAGGATGATTTTCAGTTTGGCTTTAACAGATGACAGGGTTGAACAGTGTCTAAGGTCTTGTGGGAGTGAATTCCAAATGTGGGGACCGGCCAAGCAAGAGAAAGTGCGAAAACGGTTTTCGAAATCCTCCCGGCCGGGAAAATGCCAGATCCCCGAATTGCGGTACCGACTAAAACTTTTGTGAATCAGACCTGCTTAATTTAAAGCATAGTATACGTTGAATGTTGCTTCGACTTCATGCAGATTTTATCACAGGGGACTGTTTATCGGCGGCGAAATCGGGAAGCGTATTATATGAATCATACATATACACATACACTATGATATACATATGTGACAGTCTCCTAGTTTTGTCCGTTCCCCCCAACTTTATTGATGACTACTAGTAACACCACCGTGGTTGCTTGCTTGTTGGCTAATTATAGTAACAGACGATATTGGCGGCCATTTTGTTTTCTTTTGATTATAAGCTTTACAGCAATGTCGAATTTGCTTATAAGTTTGCAAACTTCAGAAATTACTAGGTATTTAGTATAATGTTATATATTTATAGCTATTACTAGGTATTTAGTATAATGTTATATATTTATAGCTAGTGTTTGTGGTGTAGACTTTCAAAATAATTTCAGTATAGGAGTAGGAACCGGGCTTAGATTAGATGGATTTGGCCAGGGATTTGCAAACTTAATTGGTTGCAGAACTTTGAGTCTGGCGCCAAATTTGGTGTTTGTGTTTGTGACCCAGACTTATTTCTGGATTTTTAGGTAAATAAGTAGGAGGACTGCGTATATAGTGAATGTTTGGTGTATTTTAGGGCCCTAGTTTCAAGCAGTGTTTAGGTTATAGGTCGTGTTGTAGTTAATTAATTTGAGATTAGTTGCTGCTAATTCGGTTCCACGGCTGAGCTCACAGAGTTAATCTTATTTTAGCTTCATTTGATAGACTAGATAACAATGATAATTTTTGATAGATAAAAAGATAATGGTCCACAGTTTTTGCCATTTTAAACCGCGTTAAAATGCGTTTAGTACTTTTTGAGTTTGGGCCCGATCAAAAGTTAGAAGTAACACAAGATCGCAGTTTGAAGTGCCTCGGACAGCCTGCATGGAATTCCCTGGACAGTGCTGTCCTTGCAGTCCGCCCAGCTAATATAGAGTAAGAGGCGAGAGCAGGCATTGGGAGCCATCTTCCAGTTAGCGCTTCGCCAGTGTCTATATGCAGTGTCCACACTCCGAGCATCGCTTCCCCCAAACTCTGCCAGACTTAGTTACGCCCCTGAAGGGGCACTCTTTACCTCAGCGCAGCTGTCCAGCGACGCGGTCAGCGCCCTCCGAAAGGTTCGGGTACTGATGAGACTGTGGAAGCAACGTAGCGCCCAAGCACGCACGTAAACATGAGGCGCATTCAGCCCGGGTAAAAAAAAGAAGAGTTCCGTCTCGATTCAAACGGTTTTGGTTTTATTTGAGCTGGCGTAAGCAACATGGCCAGTTATAAAACAAACGTGTGATATAATTTGAGTTGTTTGTAACAAACATACTTCTGTTTGAGCACCAACAAAAAAACTGCTCGTTAGCTGACAGTTTTCTGGTACCTATGGCGTAACTAAATACGGCAGAGGAAGAAGGAAGGATGTCGCAAACCAGCGCTTGGAGTTTGTGCAGTGTTGTGTTTCGGCCACAAGTTCAAGGAAATCGCCACGTTGCCACGTGCTGTCTTCGCTGCATGAATAAAATAATGGTCAGACATTTATTTTGAGTCTGGATCTGTCCACCACCGCCTGTCACACATATGTACACACATATATAAAATATGTTGTTGTTGTTGGTGGTGGTGGTGGTGGTTGTGGTGTGTGTGTGTGTGTGTGTGTGTGTGTGTGTGTGTGTGTGTGTGTGTGTGTGTGTGTGTGTGTGTGTGTGTGTGTGTGGTGAGTGTGTGTGTGTGTGGTGTGTGTGTGTGTGTGTGTGTGTGTGTGTGTGTGTGTGTGTGTGTGTGCGTGCTTGTGTCAGTGGGTGTGGGTGCCAGTGGAAAGTGTGTGGCAGTGTGCGAAAAAGACTGACCCATGTTACCTGTCTAGACAGCCAGACACATGTACCTGTCCAGACAGCAACTGAGAGACCCACCTGTCCACTGAGACAGCCAGACCCACCTGTCCACTGAGACAGCCAGACCCACCTGTCCATTGAAACAGCCAGCCCCACTTGTCCAGACAGCCAGGCCCACCCGTCCAAACAGCCAGACCCACTTGT
>JABMCL010003727.1:35000-62500 GCA_018857735.1 Alviniconcha marisindica | reverse complement strand
AAAACAACAAAAACAAACAAACAACACACACACACACACACACACACACACACACACACACACACACACACACACACACACACACACCACCACCACCACCACCACCACCACCACCACCACCACCACCAATAACAACAATAACAACAAACAAACAAAACAACAACAAACAACAACAGAAACAACTCCCACCACCATCACCACCACCACCAACAACAACAAACAAACCAACAAAAAGAAAACAACCAACAACAGAGAACTGCTGGTGAGGTTGACAAGCTAGAAAAGATCTAGGGAAATGCACTCATCAATGCGACGAAACACAACAGAGCTTACTTTTACTTTACACACGGCCCCAAGTCGACGGAACCTTCAGCTTGACGACCTATTTCTGATCGCTGCCGTGTCGGTCTTTGGACCTTTGTACGTCTGAATGAAAACAGATCCACATGACGAGTGAGAGGCGGTTTAAAGTACGCCATCTCCCGGACCTGAGTCGTCTTGGTTTTACGGCAGTGAATTTCTCTTGCAGATGAGTTACACTGACTCCAGGAGAGATAGGAGGCACAGAGAACAGAGACGTCTCTAGACCTGGTTCGTGCGTCAGGTCTGTGTGTGTGTGTGTGTGTGTGTGTGTGTGAGAGAGAGAGAGAGAGAGAGAGAGAGAGAGAGAGAGAGAGAGAGAGAGAGAGAGAGAGAGAGAGAGAGAGAGAGACACACACACACACACACACACACACACACACACACACACACACACAGAGAGAGAGAGAGAGAGAGAGAGAGAGAGAGAGAGAGAGAGAGAGAGAGAGAGAGAGAGAGAGAGAGAGAGAGAGAGAGAGAGAGAGAGAGAGAGATGACAGACAGACAGACAGACAGACAGACAGAGAAACAGAGACAGATACTACGCTAGAGAGAGAGAGAGAGAGAGAGAGAGAGAGACAGAGAGACAGAGAGACAGAGAGACAGAGAGAGAGACAGACAGACAGACAGACAGACAGACAGACAGACAGACAGAGAGAGACAGAGACAGACAGAGAGAGAGGAGAGAGAGAGAGAGAGAGAGAGAGAGAGAGAGAGAGAGAGAGACACACACACACACACACACACACACACACACACACACACACACACACACACACACACACACACACACACACAGAGAGAGAGAGAGAGAGAGAGAGAGAGAGAGAGAGAGAGAGAGAGAGAGAGAGAGAGAGAGAGACAGAGAGACAGAGAGAGAGAGAGAGAGAGAGAGAGAGAGAGAGAGAGACAGACAGACAGACAGACAGACAGACAGATAGACAGACAGACAGAGACAGAGAGAGAGAGAGAGAGAGAGAGAGAGAGAGAGAGAGAGAGAGAGAGAGAGAGAGAGATAAGAACTAACCCTGTGGCGGCCCACTGGGTCTGTGTTGACATGTTCCCTGTTCTCTGTGTTTCATTGTCTCAATAGTGATACGGTTTGTTCTGTTGATTAGGTATACGTAAGGCACTAAACCACCCCTCCCCTATTCTCTAGAAATTTATTATTATTAATGTGTGTGTGTGTGTGTGTGGTTGTGTGTGTGTTGTGTGGGGTTTTTTTTTTTTTTTGTTGTTTTGTTTTTTTTGTTTTTTTTTTAAAACTTTTGTTTTGTTGCCAAGACATACTCATACTCGAAAATTTAGTTATCTTCTCTCTACTACAGAGGGTTGTGTGTGTGTGTGTGTGTGTGTGGTGTGTGGTGTGTGTGTGTGTGTGTGTTTTGTGTGTGTGTGTGTGTGTGTGTGTGTTTTTTTTAATGCTGTGTTTATTTTTTTAATTTTTTAATTATATTACCTTGTCAAAGTAAGACTTTTTTTGGTGGGTTGTGTTTTTTTGTATTGTTCTCTTAAATTATGTATTTTTTTAGAGCCCGCCCTGACCCACAACAAAATGCCCCCTTTTGGGGTGACTAAAATTTTTTTAATTGTTAATCCTCCACATCCACACCATCCCCTCCTCCACATCCACACCATCCTCCTCCTCCAATCCACACCCCCTCCTCCCTCCTCCAATCCACACCATCATCTCTCCACATCCCCAAACCTCCTCCCTCCCACCCCCTTTCCCCCTAAACTCCACATCATCATCATCCTCCACATCCACATCATCATCATCAAAATGGGGCAAAATTCCAGGGTGCGGGATGGCTCAGTGAGCAGAATGTCAGACCGAAACTCCAGGCTGAATGCTGACGCGGGTTGGAGTCCCCTGTGCGGCAAGCGACTTTTCTCCCACAGTCAGCTTTCAGTGCAGACTCTCTCACGGTGTCCGTACAGCCCCCCGTGTGCAATCGCCTGCATCAACATCTGCACGCACGTTAAAACTCCCTGGTGTTAACGCACGTTAAAACTCCCTACCATTCCCAAAAAATCTGCACGCACGTTAAAACTCCCTGGTGTTAACGCACGTTAAAACTCCCTACCATCAACATCTGCACGCACGAAACTTTTAAAAAACTCCCTACCATCAACATCTCACGCACGTTAAAAAAACTCCCACGCATTAAAACCCCCGGGACGCACGTTAAAACTCCCTACCATCAACATCTGCACGCACGTTAAAACTCCCTACCATCAAAAATCTGCACGCCCCGTTAAAACTCCAACGCCTTAAACTCCCCCATCAAAAACACGCACTTTTAAAACTCCCTTAACCACGTTAAAACTCCACCATCAACATCTGCACGCACTTTAAAAACAAACTCCCTACCATCAACATCTGCACGCACGTTAAACTCCCACCACCAACACCCGCACGCACGTTAAACCCCACCCACACTCACGACGTTAAAACTCCCTACCATCAACATCGCACGCACGTTAAAACTCCCTACCATCAACATCGCACGCACGTTAAAACTCCCTACCATCAACATCAGCACGCACGTTAAACTCCCTACCATCAACACAGCAACGCACGTTAAAACTCCCTACCATCAACATCAGCACGCACGTTAAAACTCCCTACCATCAACATCTGCACGCACGTTAAAACTCCCTACCATCAACATCAGCACGCACGTTAAAACTCCCTACCATCAACATCTGCACGCACGTTAAAACTCCCAAACACTGGCAGCCCCGTGACTACTGTTTGGACGGCACAGGAAATACTGCACACACCGAGCAGCCACAAGAGCAGCGCTACCTATTCCTACCAGCATTTAGCAATAGGTAGCGCTGCTCTTGCGGCTGCTGCTGTAGCCTTCAAGGGATAAAGAAGTACTAATACTACCCCTCCCAAAAACAAAACAAACAACAACAACAACAACAAAACACACAAAAACACACACCTAAAAACAACAACAACAAAAAAAACACCAAACAACAACAACAACAATAACAACACACACACACATACACACACACACACACACACACACACACACACACACAACACAACACACACACACACACCCCAAAACACACACACACACACACCACACACACACAAACAAAACAAACACAAAACAACAACAACAAAACCCAAATGCCTGCTTCCCCCCCTTCTGTCTGTCTGTCTGTCTGTCTGTCTGTCTTCTGTCTCTCTCCTCTTCTCTCTCTCTCACCCCAAAAACCAACACACACACACACCACACACAACACACACACACACACACACACACACACACACCACACACACACACACACACACACACAACAAAAAAACAACACACAGTAAAAACAACAACTGAAGTCAACAACAAACTGTTCGGTGGGCAGCCCAAACGATGCCAATAATCAAATTAAAGCCCACGAAAAGAACAAAAGCCCAAGTCAAACACATGCAGAATGAACAAATAGCCGGGTCAGGCAGCTCAGTAGCTCATTCAGTGAAAAGATGTGTGTGTGTGTGTGTGTGTGTGTGTGTGTGTGTGTGTGTGTGTGTGTGTGTGTTGTGTGTGTGTGTGTGTGTGTGTGTGTGTGTGTGTGTGTGTCAGTGTGTAACATGGTTATTGTTTGATAGGCGATAATGGTAGACTACAATATTTAAGATTCTGTTTGTTTGAAATGTATGTTAGTGTGGTTTTTGTCACTAAGATGGTAGTACAGCGCTGTGAGTTTAACTCTGGTTAGAGAACAGCGCTTTATAAAAATTATTATCATTACTATTATTAGTTACATTCGAATTTTGTACAGCGCGCCGAGGTCCGTTTGTATGTTAGGGGTTCGTACTTTATCAATAGTTTCTTCTTCTTTGTCTTATTAAGCTGAACGACAGGAAGCTATCCGGACCAGTATACCCGGTATAGTGTCAGGCTGACACTTGTGAACACAAGGTACCATGGAGAAATTCGCCAGCTGAAGACATGGCATAAATCCCCCCCCCCCCCCCCCCCCCCCAAAAAAAAAAAAAAAAGGTGAAAAACAAACAAAAAAACTTTCATCGGCTGGCCCTTTTTTTCTTTTTTTTTTTTTTTTTAAAATCGGCTTCACGGCATTAGAAAACGGCAAAATCGACACCGACGACCAAACGGTGACTTTGCCAAGGGAGCAAACTAGTCCGTGGTGCAATGTGTTGTTCTCTCGGTGTTATTTCCCTTTAAAAGTCCTGTGTCACCATGTGACCAACACAGCACAGGTAAATAACAAGTTTCTCTGACTGAAACGAAGCAGAGTTTATTCTTGGATACATCTTATTCTTTACTAACCCTTCATCAAGCAGAACAGGCGATTTCAAACAAAACTTGCTGAAATTTAGAAACTATGTCACATGTCATTTGGCAGAGTCTGTCTGTCGTGCCCGTGGCAATTTTGAGGCCTCTTCAGGGTTTGACATTCACCGGAACTGTAGCAATTTTTTAAAAGTCATTGCAAACTTGGGTACAGGATCCAGATATTACTCGTAACAGTTTTCAATTTACAAACTCTTGTGAAAAACTGTGTTACAAATTTGTACACATTCTAACATGCTCATCGGGACGTATTGAGGATACATATTTCTATGTTTCGAAAACTTACCAGAACCTCAGCGGAGTCGCATGCTGAGAGTTCAAGGACAACTGTCACTTCCGTCATGGGGCAACCAGTGGTCGTGCCGATCGTCTCAAACTTTGTGTTGACACTAAAATATTTCTTCTAATAGCCCAGATCGGCGGACAAATTTCGAGAAGGAACGTAAATCAGGTAAGTCTTTACGTGATCAGGGTTTCTTATCGAGTTTCTGTGGCTTTTAGAATAAGTTTTGCGAACTTTCTGTAGTAAAATCATTGATGCGGTAACTCGCTCGTCGCAAAGAAATGGGCGTGCTGGGTCGCGCAGCGAAGCGGTATGTCCAGTTTGGAATGTCACCGTGCTCGGGGGTTGGCACGTGATATCACGACCGCTGGATGTGGGGAGGAAGAAATCGCGTTCTTCTCCATAGGTTTGCTGCATTTTTTAGTGTGGAAAGTAGCAGGTTCATGGCGCGCTGTGTGATGTTGCGTGTGGTGGTTTTGTGCATTCTTTCTGCGGCCGAAGTAGGCCAGACGACATGATGGCGTGTCGCACGTGTCTGCACGAACTGCGCGTGACTGCTGCGTGCGGGGCCACGTCACGAGCATTTATTTTTACCGCTGGCTGTGGAATGCGCTTGTGATTTGATAGTATTTCAAAGGCAAATTTAAGTTGGTGAGAGGGCATGGTAATGTGTTATTGTTAAGGGACGCACGTGTTTGGCATTGTGTGTAGTCGGGGACTAGATATTGATAACACCTGAGTTGTGTATAGCCCTAGTAATGTAATATACATGTAGATGCATTGAACAGAACGGTGCCTGATTTTTGAGTCACTATTCTCAGTGTATTTTTGTGCCTGGCCAGACAAGTATTTTTAAACTCAGTGTTCTTGACATTGGAGGACTGCATCAAATCAAAAGCTGCATCAAATCAAAAGCTGCATCAAATCAAAAGCTCTTTGCCATGGTCTCCCTCTCACAGTCTCAGTATGTGATTCTCAGTTAACGTGAAATCTAATTGGACCTGAAATAATTGTGCAGCCTCTAGTTCAAAGGTGGATTTGTTATACTTATATATATTTTAACGAAGAAGAAGAAGAAGAAGAAAAGAAGAAAAAAAAGAAGAAAATAAAGTGAACAGAGAGAAAGAGTGAGAGTATGTATAGTGATTATAGAGGTATAGTTTCACAGATAAAAAACAAACAAAAAACGACAGCAACTGTTATGATTTTGTGTGTGCTGTATTGCACTCACCACGCTGTCAGTCTCGGGGATAAAAACTAAATTAAGCAGCAATAAACACTAAAATGAACATCGACAATCATTTCTTTTTGTCTATCCTAAATTCTGAAAAGGATTTTATTTCATTGACATTGTTATGGAATGGTGCCCTCAACCATAATGCAGTTTAACACCTTTTTATCTGCGGTGTGAAATCCTTTGTTTCATTTAATTAATCTCCTGACCTCTGTGTCTGAGGGCATATTTGAAAGGTCTCTGATCATTGCTGTCAGTTTTGGTTATTAACTAGCTATGTCAGTATGTGTGATGCCCAACCCATCTGCCTTCAGTGGCACAGGTTTCTTGGCATATTTAGTATTTTAATATTGTGTACAATTGTGTGTGTGTGTGTGTGTGTGTGTGTGTCTTGGGGGTGGGTACATTCAGTGGAATAAGTTTTTGTAAAATTTGTGTTGCCATTCATGCTGACCATAGAAAAATAAATAAAATATGACATGCACGTTTTCTATAAAACAAAACAAAAAGGGGGGGGGGGGGGGGGGGATGCACAAACCAGAGTAATATATCTCCCAAAGCAACAACACCTACAGCTTTCAAACACAGTCCTGTAAGAACAACTTTATGCTGTAAAATATAGATTTTAGACTTTTTTATTTTTATATATTTTTTTACAGTTTTAGAGTGAAAGCCAAACTTAAAGATTCCCCTACCTACCCACCCCCCACCCCACCCCCACCCCCAGTCTCATGCACATACTTGTGTACATGAATGCCTTTTCTTTCACATAACCAAGGAAAAGCAGCTTCTTGTCTGCCTTCCCAAAACAGCACATCAATATTAATATGTCTTGGAATAGAGAGAGAAAAAAGTAGACCAGTCAGCCTAAAATATGACAGTAACCAGCTGTACTACTCGCATAATTTTGCATATTTTTTTCCAGCATTGGAATCGTACTGAGTCACTGTGCAAAAATAAAGAGATGTTGTTTCAAAATGCTCCCCTGACTCCATATAATTAAATAAAAAAATATTCTCAATTGTTAAAATCAACAAAGAAGGAAGGTTAATTACAATAATGTCGTTGATTTTTATGTGACATGAGAAGCAAGTAAGTAACTTGGTGTTTTACTCCCAGTCAACCAGTACCTGTGACAGGGTTTGCACAATCTTTGAAAGTTTGGGAAAAGTGGGATAAGCTTTTCAAGGCCTTGAGAGTCTGGGAAAACTGAGCGGGGTCTGTGAAAGTTTGTGAATTTTGTGGTCTTCAGAGCACTAGGGTAAAACTATCAGCTTATCAGTCAGAAACTGCATTTCCCAAGACTGAACAGTAGTTTAATTTTTTTTAATAAAAATTGCTGTGCGAAATCACAAAGAATGCACTTCCTATCAGTTTTGGCTGATAGAGTGCATCAACTTATAGTGTTAGTAAGGGCTGCGCCCCTTTACCTTTGTGTTGCTTTTCCGCACCATTTTGCAAAAGTTTGTGAATTTTGAAGGGATTTTTCTGTATGAACCCTGTGTGATTAAATAAATTTGTGTGATGATGGTTAAATGTCATTGTCACACAAATATATATATATATATATATATATATATATATATATATATATATATATATATATATAATGTATTTTGTATGTTTCAGTATCCAGACCCTCATTGCCCGTCATGGTGTCGGTAGCAGACGAGCAGGGGAGGCTAGTGCTGATGGGGGTGGATGCAACATACTGTGTGGTGGACGAGGTGGACACCACAGCGTCCACTCTACATGACCACTACCTCCAGCAGGTAATAACATGTAAAGGGTTCTGTGCTTGGGTTCATTTAAGCCTTGCTTCTTTGAATAAAGTGAGTAACTTAGTGTTTTACACCCAGTCAACCAGTATGGTTATATCAGGGCGATCTTTGAATAAAAAAAGCAATGGTAATTTATAATGCTGATAAAAAAAGTGACCATAGAAGAAGTGTGTGTGTGTGTGTGTGAAATACGTGCCATATGCCACATGCCTATTGAAGTATTATGCCATAGGTCTCCAAAAACCGTCCACTAATGGACAGTTTTTTGATGGTGGTCAGATGCTAAGTATGTAACAGGCAACTCAAATTCATCAGGTGTTTCATCTATAGTACAACCACCCACATTGTTTACACCATCACAAATAAAACCAAAGTTGTTTGAATCAAGACAGAACTTTTTTTTTAACCCAGGGAAGATGTGTCTCATGTTTACATGCGTGCTTCGACACTATGTCGCATCCACAATCTTAATAGTACCCAAACCTTTCGAAGGGCGCTGACAGCGTCGGTAGACAGCTGCACAGAGATAAAGAGTGTCCCTTCAGTGGTGTAACCAATTCTGGCAGAGTCTGGAGGAAGGTGCCGGAAATCGATGCTGGGAGTGTGCGTGTTGGCCACGGCATGGGTTTGTCCCTGTGACTGGCTGAAGTGTGGTGGTGATTGAAAGCCCAGAGTCCTCTACTGTTAAAGCTGCTCTTCATTAGCTTACTGACTTCCTTCAGTGGCCATTCTCAGTGTTATTTGCTGTTAATTTATTGTCTGTTGTTGCTCCAGTTGGTGAATTGGGGTTGACGTTTACTTGTGTTTCAAGAGATCGCCTGTAATTCATCCTATGAGTAATGACCTTCGCGGTTGACGGGGCATTTATTTGAAATGAATAAATTAGATCAAGAATCAATTACTAACTCAGTTAATCAGTATCAACAGTTGCTTTACTGCAGCTGTGTGTTGATTTACAACAGCTGTTTCATTTCAATACTGGTTTTAGTTGTAATTACCATGCACAGACATGTATATCTGATAATGCATTAAAATGGGGCCTGACACACTAAACTTCTGATCTGCAAGCCACCTGGACATACACAACTTGAAGTTAGAACACTGAAACTGAGCATTATGCATAACATTCATGGTCAGTGCATCAGTTGTAAAGTTGTCTGTTTTTTTATCGACTCAATCTCTTTGTGTGCATACATGTGTGTGCACGTGCCTGGTAAACGATTCACGTCCAGTCTACTTTGGGCCAGAAGCAGGCCAGATGATTCTTGCACACTGGTTTGCTTCCGGACCAGTTCCATTTGGCCAAAATCCAGACACATAAAAGGTTGAAAATAAAGCTATAAGTATTTATTAGGACAAAACACAACATGTTAATAATAATAGTGTACATTTATCATGCGCTCATCAACGCCCTGAGCGCTCACATGATACATATTAACCTAAATATGATATTCTATACACATGTAGAGCATAGTCCTACCAAAACAGTTTACATAAAGTATTATACAAAAACAAAAGCAAAACAAAAAACACACTACAAACGCACGCATGCATGCACACATGCACGCACGCACACACACACATACATACATACATACACACACACACACACACACACACACACACACACACACACAGTGACTGTAGCAGAAACTGGGTACTGATATTAGTTCGGATCGAAATACTGTGAGAAGAGGAAGGTTTTCAGTTTGGCCTTAAAAGATGGGCAAACCCATACTGTGTTGTGAATTTTGGGGGCAATCCCTTTGATCAAGCTACAAAAGAACACTTAATCAACAGTTAAATGGTGAAAAATTATGAATTTGACCAAAACCTAACATGGTCAGCTTGAACCAAATCAGACCCAGGCCGGTTTTTCACAGTATGATCCAGGCTGTCTTTGGAAGAATGCAACTGAATCTGAAAGTGGGAAACTGGTGGCAGGCTGGTCGCCTTCTGCCTGAACCAGGCCTGATGATTATTGCACGAGGTCTTGCTTCTGGACCAGATGCATTCGGCCAAAACCTGACCAGGCCATCTGGGTCAGATCTGGACCAATTTTGCACAGTATCATCTGGGCCTTCAGAAGAATGGAACCAAATTGGATGCAGGAAGCCAGATCTGGCATGTACGATCCAGGCTGATTCTGGTTCCACATTGGCTGTAATAGCCATAACTGGCTGTAACCAAAATGCTTCCGAATCAGACCTGGCATGTTTACTGGCATGCATACATGTGCACTTGTGCGTGTGTTTGTGTGTGTGTGTGCGCACACGTTTGTGTGTGTGTGCATATATGTATGTGTGTGTGTGTGTGTGTGATAAATATTGTTTCTGGTACAGTGGGCAGTGATCGCGACCACTTGAAATTGCACCGTGACTCTCCAGGATTTCAGCAACCAAACTTGCATACTTAGGTGTAAAGCCTGGGACTGACCCCCTAAACATTAAAAAGCAGGATTTACACTGAGGCTTGCACCTTGTTTACAGTCCATACACTGAGGCTTGCACCTTGTTTACAGTCCATACACTGAGGCTTGCACCTTGTTTACAGTCCATACACTGAGGCTTGCACCTTGTTTACAGTCCATACACTGAGGCTTGCACCATGCTTACAGTTCTCGCCTCTCTTTCAGGCCATAGAGGACGCAGAAACCAATGCTAATGAGGAAGCAGCAGCAGAGGCCGAAGACACCAAAGATGCTCTGCGTCAGGTTCACGACCCGTTCCTTAAGGAAGCCATCAAGAAAGCAGCGGAAGAGGTGGCGCTGAAGACTGACCTTCTCATGAAGAGCAGAGTCCGACGGAAAAAACGCGGCAGTTCTCCATCAAACTTCTCAGGGGAGGTTCGACAGGAAGGTCGTGCAGGTGCTGAGTCTGCAGTAGACGATGCCAACCGAGGCTCAGAGGTGGCTTCAAGTTCGAGTCTTCTCCGCGCAGCGTTGCTGTGCCAGCCGGTAAGTCTGCGAGAGCCAGGTAACCCTGGACGACTGAGCTTCTGCCTGCAGAGAAGCACGTCTGGAGAATCAGAACTGCAGCGAAATGCCGACGTGGCAGACAGCAGTCCGGAAGCTGGGTCCGAGGAAAGGCTTCAAGATTCAGCAGCTCTGAAACCCAAAACCAAACGCCCCAAGACCAAACGGAAGACCGCCGGTCCGAGAAAAAGTGTGCCCAAGCCGGAAGCTGATGTCCTGGAGGCGACAGCCGCAGACTCAGGGGTCAAGGTGGACCAGGTGGCTGGAGAGGCTGTGGAGGTAAAGTCCAAGTCGAGACGTCCCCGAGAGAAACCCTACCAGTGTGGTGTGTGCTCACGTTGGTTTGGCTGTAAGAGTCACGTGGTGGAACACATGCGGACACACACAGGTGAGCAGTGATCTTTTTTTTTGCCGCGTCTTTGGTGGAAGCAGTAGACAGATAGCTCAGACAGCTCAGTCCTGCTGTTTGTCACTTGCAAAGCTAAGTGTAGAAATGATCCAATCCAGGGAGTGGTTGTATTTCAGACAAAATCTTTGATTTTATTTAAGGTTTTACTTCCCAAGCTTATATATCTGTTGGACATGAAAAAACCCTGTTTCATGTAATTTTAAATGTACGGGAAACTGATTTTAAAATCCCTGATGTCCACTTTCTGCTTCTAGATATATCTTTTAAAATACTTGTATAATTTCTGTTCTGAGTATGTGTTTCTGATGTTCCCAATCCTAGCCTCTTTGTTGTACTATGGCTCAGAGAGAGAGAGAGAGAGAAAGAGAAAATTGGCTTGGGATTTTTGGAATGTTTACATGGGACTGTGAGAAATTCGTTGTCTTTCTCCAAATATGTTTTCTCTGATGCCAACTGGATTTTTAGAATGTTTACAGGGGAGAAGCTCAACTTCAGTCTTATTTTTCTTCTTCTCTCTCCTGTCAGGTTTCTAACTGATGTTGTATATTTACAGGGGAGAAACCATTCCAGTGCCCGCTGTGCCACAAGCGATTCTCTCAGAAGTCCAACATCTACCAGCACATGAACACACACACCCAGCAGCGGCCCTTCCGCTGCAATGACTGCGGCAAGGACTTCATGTACCGTGGCTCCCTCTACAAGCACAAGCGCCTGCACACTGGCGAGCGACCCTACACCTGCGGGATCTGCGAGCGCCGTTTCACCCATGCCTCGCAGCTGTTTGAGCACCTGCGCACGCACACCAACGAGCGCCCTTTCAAGTGCAGCGTGTGCGGGCGGGCATTTGCCCACAGCGGCACCATGCACCGCCATCAGCGCAATCACTTCAGTCAGGTCAAGGGGAAGGGAGCAAAAGGTCAAAAGGGTCAGGAGGTTGAGGTCACTGAGGCGGAGGTCGTAGACGTCAAGGCAGGTCAGCGGGTTGAGAGTGAGGATCTGGTCAGTGTTTTCAAGGGAGGGAAGGACATCAACCACAACTCGGAACTGTACACTCCCCGCATGGATCAAGAAATGGAGAGTGGCAGATCAAACTGCCACACAAGAGTGGATGCAGAAAATCAAAATACAGGTGAATCTGCTGAGGATTCAGAAACCGTGGCGCTTGCATCCACAGGTGGAGATGTAGACGAGAGAACGCTGTCGGCAGTGGGCCGAGATCAGCGACACCAGCAAAGTGTTCATGTCAGAAGCAGCAAAACTGGAGGTGAATCGGGAGAACTCGGCGCCAGAGAATTCTGTGACACTGTTTCTAGCACAAGTGAAGTCATGGAAACCAGCACATCAGTAGACCAGGTGACAAGTAGTGTATATACAGAAGCTGGTTTGCCAATGACTGTGCAGAAAGCAGCCTCCGCTGACGGTGACAGTGGGGTAAAGCATCCTTCGATCTCAAAACTAAAGGCAAAAGTGAAACTTCCCAGAGCAGAGCCATATTCTTCCAAGCGTAAATCAAAAGTGGGCCCTAAAGACCCCAGCAAACCTAAACGAACTCGGATAGAAACTCCGGACAGGAAGGTCTTCTCCTGCAACATCTGCGGCCACTCCTTCTGCCACAAGCGGTCAGTGAAACGCCACAAACTGGACAAACACCCGGATGCCACGGAGGATGACCCGCTTGGCACGGAGTCTGTGGACAAGGACAGTCTGTCAGCGGAGATGCCGGAGGTCGGTGATCAGGGTGTTCCAGCGGAGGCTGAGGAGGGCGAGGAGCCAGTGGACAGCAAGGAAACGGTCAGGTACAAAGCCAGCCTGCTCAAGTCCCTGCTGACCATGAGCAGGATGAACTGCCACACCAACAATCACCAAGGCTCCAATGTCCCCGACCTGGCGGCGCTGGGAATAAGGGCTCTGGGAGGAGCTTCTGCCAGTCTTCAGGCCATTGCCCAAATCTGCTCTCAGGAGCAAAGCAAGGACGGCATTGGCACTGCCTCGACAGCTTCTCAAGGTCGATCTCTGTCCAAGGGACATGCTGAGAGTCCTCATCAGGGCAGACAGAACGTGCAGTCTGCCGGTGAGAACAGTCCGCCCAAACTATGCATCAAAGTGGAACCCAATTCCAGTGAGCTGCCAGAATATTCTGTCAGCACTCTAGCGGAATCTACAACAGCGATGGCGCTGGAAGGTGCTCTCCCAGAGCCGGGCGTCCAGACTGCCATGCAAAGTGTTGTTGTTAAGATGGAGCCTGACGATGATTATTGATGCGCATAATTTGAATGTATTTTGTACACCTGCCTGAGTGCTGATGGTGGCAGCAGACAGGAACCGGCGTTGTAAATGTAGTATCTGCATGTACACAGTACAAGCAGGATTTTTTTCTTTTTATTGTTAACATTCTTGGATTGGGAGGGAAAAACAGACAAAGCACAGATTTAGTATATTCATGCACAAAGGTTGTGACGGCCATGATCTTGACTGTTTTTGGGTGAATCTGTTACAACTGAGACTTTAGTGATGCAGGTCGGTCCACCAACACATGCTTGTATCATACATGTGTTATGAATAGTCATCCATTTTAACCGTCATGTCTGGTGTTTTCTCAGATGGGCAGCTCTGTTTTGTTGCATCTTGACATTGCTGAAAATGAGAAATAGAATTGATAATGACAAATACTGTGTCCTGAGTACAGATACAAGTCTGTATTATATATATGTAACAACTGATAATTCACAGTTGCAGACCTGTTTACTTGTATGATTTGGGCATATATGGATTCCTACATTTTCAGCATACAAAAATACGAGATTGAAAAAAAGAGGAAACTCCCCATTAATATTCTAGACATGTTTTGCGGTTGTTTTGTTTTCCAGTCCGGAATATGCCCAGTTCTGGGTTTTCAGTGGCACATGTGCAAGTCTTGTAACTTCTCAAAGCTATAGCGTTAGTTTCTGTATTGTGCTTTGTGTAGTTTGACCCTGAATTCTCAGGCTACTTAAAGCGAGGCTTATATTTCTGCCACAAAGTACAAGCATTCGCCATTTTTCCAGAAGTCATGTAGAAATTATTTTCAGATTATTTTCACTGAGAACAACATGGAAAAGAATTGATGGGGAAAGTGCCAAAGCAGTGAGGGAACAAGTGTTCCTGTTGAGATGCGTATCTGAGCCCAGCACAGTGGAGTCTTCTGTTTCCAAATCTTCTGCATGCTGCTGGTATTGCCGCTTATACTTTCAGTAGCCCATGGTAGCAAAAACAACATGGATACCAAAATAAAATAAAATATCCTGCCCCTGGTCTGTGGCTAAAAACTGAAAATACTCAAATTTTTCTAAAGACTTGCATTAAAAAAAAGAAGAGAGTCCTGTAAACAGGTCTGCAGTTGTGACAGGAAGACGGGAGAGAAAAAGTGGATGTGTGCACAGTGAAGACGGGAGAGAAAAAGTGGATGTGTGCACAGTGAGCTCCTAGGGACGGAGTAAAGCGTGATCTGACTCATTGCCATAGGGGTGGGACAGTTCAGCTGGTAGAACATCCAGCTGAAAAGCCCAGCGCAGTACGGATGCGGGTTTGATTCCCCCAGTGCGGCAAGGGATTTTTCTCCCAGAGTCCACAGTCAGTGCAAACTGTTCCTGTGTCCAGACAGCCCCTGTGTGTAGTCGCCTGAATCAACATCTGTGTGCCTGTTAAAGATCCTGAGCACTGGCAGCCGTACCATTGTTTGGACACATGAAAATGCTGCACACACTGATAGGAATGGGCATCTGTGCCCTACTCGAGTAAGATGACCCAAATTTTCCTCAAGGGACAAAGAATTAAGATACTGACACTGTGACAGTGACTTTTGAAATGGATGATGTTATCTGCCGGTGCGGACCTGTTTTTAACCACCCTCAACTGATTCTTAAAGCATTCCAATGGAATTTTATATCAAAATGTCTACCTTTTTATGTAGCAGTAGGAGCACTAGTAGTTAGACTTTTTGTGATTTCTGTTCTTGTGCTGTTTTTATGTGTTTAAGCATGTGCATGCATGCATGTGTGTGTGTGTGTGAATGAATACATTAATTGTACATATTTCAGCGCTGCTTTGTACTACCCAGCTGTCATTTGGTTTCATTTTGTGCCATGTTTGACTTGCGTGAAAAAAAATGTGGGTTTCTGTAATGATCAGTACTGGGCCAGCCAGAATGTCATCTCTTTGAGCGTCCAGCATGTTGAAAACTTTATTGTCCAGATTTCCATGGACACCAACCCCCCAAAACAACAACAACAAACAAACAACAACAAAAATTGATGAATGTCAGACTTTGAATGCTGTGATTAATGTGCTTATTGTGCGTTACCGGTATATTATACATACCTGTCAACCCATACAGTTTACCAGTATAAAAAACTGTTTTTTTCATGATTTTGGGGGGATATGGCCATATTGGAAAATGGATACAGGAGAACATTATTTTCATGAGATTTTGTTGGTGTTTTAAACTGAGTGAAAAGATGTTGAACGAGGAGCCAACACATACCATCACCAAATGCACACTAACTTGCCTAGTGCATTAGGCTAAGAAATCTCGTCGAAAGAGGGATTTGAAGTCTCATATGTGTATTTCGCACAACATTGTTTCTTCCTTCAAATGGCAATGCTGCCTGTGCCGGTTGGAATTCAAAATGCTGCTGCCACCAGCAAAAAAACAAAAGAGCCCGGCCTGCTTAAGGGAAATACAAGTTCACAAACTCTGGACTAAGGTTTACTCCCAAAAGGGATTGTCAGCTATGATTATACCACATGCAGTGGCTATCATCATATTTTTTGGACCCAGCAGTGTGAAAGAGTTTTAATGGAAAATTTTATGTTCTTAACAAATTACGTTAAAACTTTGTACGATTGCTAATTACTTTGTGGGGATCATAAGTCTCCCTGAATTTTTCACTTGCACCTGTAGTCAAGGGAGATAATTCAGCATGTTTTCTTATTTGACAAAAACATTAATGACAGCTTTTTTTCTTTTCTTTTTTTCTTTCTGATTTTGTTTTTGAAATGGAAAATTGTCAAAAATGGATGAATTATATAATAATTATAAGAAATAGTGTCGCATAAGTCTATGTCGATATGGGCCAGTTTTTATTTAAAGTCTCATGTCTGTCAAAAACAAACGTCAAATTGTGTTTTTTGATTTGTCCATTGTAGTTCAGACATTGTACAGTGGCTACATACATACATTTTCACTTTTTTTGCAGTTTTCACTCGAATGTGAGTTCTCTGACTACAGTTACTCTTCTTCTTGTTTGTAGAGTTGTCTTTGTGGTCATGATTTTCAAATTTTAGGGTTTGTAATGATTTATAGCATGTGCAATGTACTGGCCAGATAGTTTCTTTGATCTTCGAGTAGTGAAATTACTGAAAACGTGCAGTATGCAAAAAGCTTTCATTTACAAGGAAGTGGTATATTATGAGGAAATGATGTATATATGCCCCCCCTCCCCCCCCCCCAACCCCCGTAAACCCATCCCTGTAAAAAAGCACTCAAAAGTAAAACATTTGTGCTGCCTTTAATTATTTTGCTTTTAAATGCCTATCATCCTTCAGTAAGAATCGTTTAGTGCAAGGGAAGCAATCCACTTCAGACTTTTGTACTAGGCATAATGTCTGGTCAGGTCATTATCCTTTAATCATCCCTCGCAGGACAGTTCAGCTAACTACTTAGGCTTGTTGATTTAAAACAACATGTAAACAGAAGAGCAGAGCAACGTCAAAAGCATTTAAACTGCTAGTAATATTGATAAACAGGCACTGGATTAAAATGAACACAAAACAAACCACCTGGAGTTCAGTCCCTTCGCATGTGATCTGCCTGTGTTGACCAGGGGCAACCACAAATCGAGGAACGTGTCCTCAAGTGTGTTGTGGTTAGCAGCTCAGAATGCACTCTGGAGGTCTGTGGTTTAAATCCCATCAGAGTAGCACATGGAATTTTTGTGGTTTAAATACCACCAGAGAACACATGCGATTTTTGTGGTTTAAATACCATCAGAGTAAACACATGGATTTCTTGTGGTTTAAATACCATCAGAGTAATGTGGGAATTTTGTGGTGGAAATCCCATCAGAGTAACATGGATTTTTTGTGATTTAAATCCCATCAGAGTAAATACATGGAATTTTTGTGGTTTAAATCCCATCAGAGTAACATGCAATTTTTATGGTTTAAATCCCATCAGAGTAAACACATGGAATTTTTGTGGTTTAAATCCCATCAGAGTAAACACATGGAATTTTTGTGGTTTAAATCCCATCAGAGTAACACATGGAATTTTTGGCCGTGTTTAGCTCTTCCTCAGCATTGTGTTATTATTATTTTTTAATTACTATTTTTAATCAGATTTGTAACTGGCAGCGCTCTATGTCATTGTTGACCTTCACAAAATTATAAAAGTTAGAAAATTGTTTGCATGATCTGTAGAATATGTAGTATGCGTTGAGCTGTTCTGTTGGAGTTTTGGATGAATTGTTTGCTTCTTTGTAATTTTGATGTGTATAAGCACTGAACGTGGAGTTTCTTTGATTTGTTTGTGTTGTCCTGTGTATACTGTTCTCCTGTGTCCTGCCATATCACTCCAAACGTATGCATTTTTAAGCTGAATTGCCTTTTATCTGCATGCTGATCTGATTGACAGACTTACATGGCTGCCTGGGCCTCTGAAGCATCCATTTATTTTATGGCAGTGTTGATTTGGATAATCCTTTTATTTTTATAACTTGTGAATGAAAAGGTGCATTCCACTTTGGCCTGAACATTTGGATTGTTGTTTGTGTGTGAACAAGACTTGATTAGTGCCACTCTGGGAGAGCTGTAGTTAACTCCCCCCCCCCCCCCCCCCCCCACACACACACACATACGCATCTTTCCTGCAACCAGACATGCACGCATACACACACACATGCATACACACACACACATGCACACACACACACACACCACACACACCAGCACACAACACACGCACACACACACACACACACATACACACACACACACACACACACCAGCACACAACACACATGCACACACACACACACACACACACAAGCGCACACACACACACACACACACACACACACACACATGCCCAAGTGCATGCATGCATGTACATTTGTACAGGCACACACTCATATATGCATGCATACACATGGGTGTGTGTGGTCATACACACACACACACACACACACACACACACACACACACACACACAGAGTCAGGATGCATGAGATCTAAACTCATGCACACACACACACACACACACACACACACACACACACACACACACACACACACACACACACAGAGTCAGGATGCATGAGATCTAAACTCAAACTCATGCACACACACACACACACACACACAACACACACACACACACACAGTCAGGATGCATGAGATCTAAACTCAAACTGTATGCCATTTTCTGCTTGCAAGAGTCCGTGTGCTGATTGTAGTCCATTAGTAGTTCCTGTTTTGTCTGACAGACTTGAATGAACTCTGCTTGTTTTTATGACCATAGTGTTGACTGTGACCCATTGGTGCCATCACTGGCTCACCAGCAAAGTTGATTTTCTCTTTGTGAGTGTGAGCTGAGGCATCTGAGCAGTCGCTCTGCTTGAGTTCCTGTTACCTGTATTTGTAATGGGACCACAGCAGATGTGTTACATTTGTATGATAAACACCTCAATATAAATTAAAGCCTATTTTTGAAGGTGGTACCAGATGAGCAAGGAAAATGTGTGTGTGTGTGTGTGTGTGTGTGTGTGTGTGTGTGTGTGTGTGTGTGTGTGCATACACATGTGCATCAGAAAATGGATTGAATGATATGGAACATTGCAGATTTTCATGATGTATAGGTGCGTGTGCATGTGTGCATGTACATGTACGTCAGAAAATGGACTGAATGATATGGAATATTGCAGATTTTGATTTTTCATGGTCACAGACTTGCACTAGAATGGCATCAACTTTTGGACCAATGTGATCTGGGTACTATGCTCTTGCTTTTAACGTGGTCTATTCATCTCTTTTACTCTAGTCCATTCTTATGAGTTGGAACTCCTATATGAAAGTTGAAACATTCCTGATTTTGTTTTGGTATATTTACATTTTTGCAGCAGACCATTATAATCAGTTTTCCATTTCCTTGTCAGCTTGTGGCTCTTGATCAGAAAATGTATTGGAATATTTTTAGAGGACTATCGTGTCCAATTGGACAAGGCATTGGAATATTTTTAGAGGACTATTGTGTCCGATTGGACAAGGCATTTGAATATTTTTAGAGGACTGTTGTGTCCGGTTGGGCAAGGCACCAGTATAGAAACTTGAAATTCCTGATTTTGTTTTGGAATGCCCTTTGAGTTTGACACATGCACACATATAAAAAGGAATTAGGATGGCAAGAGTTGAAAGTAAAGAGAGCTAAACTGTAGCCAGTATTTCCACCTCAGAGGTTTGTTACACTCTGGTAGATTCAGCTTTAGATTTTGACAACAGCCTACTGACAAAAACTCACAAACAATATATATATATATAGATTTTTCTTGGTGTCCCATTAATCTGAGGTGTGTGACACGCTTGCATCCTGGAGGCCAAAGGTCAGAGTTTTCGCAGAGTGCAACAGGTGAGCAATGATTGTTCTCTGTACAAAGAAGTGGTAGGTAATAGGCAACGGATTGATCGCACCCATGGCGTGAGCAGCTAAAGCTAGCCAAGTCAGTGTTCTCCACTTATGAGATCAGCTCCATGCTGCTGTCCCAGTAAACATGCCGGATCTGATTTTCATCCACTCCGGGTTGGCTTAAATGCATTGGCCGGAAGTGAGTGGGCCAAATGATTGTTGCACACCAACATGCTTCTGGACCGGACCCGCTGGGCCAAAACCTGACACGGTCAGCCAGAACCAAATCGGATCCAGGTTGGGTTTACACAATATAATTTGGGATATCTGTGGAAGAATGGTACCAAGTCTGAAAGTGGGAAACTGGTAGTGGGCTGATTGCTTCCTGCCAGAAACCAGGCCTGATGATTCTGGCACACCAGCTTGCTGGTCTGGACCAGATGCGTTTTGCCAAACCTTGACCAGGCCATTCAGATCAGATCCAGGTCGGTTTTGCACAATATGATTCACGCTTTCTTTGGAAATGTGTGTTGGTGTCAGTGTGTTGTGACACAGCCCAAGCCTTGGTGTTGGTGTCAGTGTGTTATGACACAGCTCAAGTTTTGTCATAACACACGGATGCGTTTTGCCAAACCTTGACCAGGCCATCCAGATCAGATGTGTTGTGACACAGCCCAAGCCTTGGTGTTGCTGTCAGTGTGTTATGACACAGCCCAAGCCTTGGTGTTGCTGTCAGTGTGTTGTGACACAGACCAAGCCTTGGTGTCTGTCATTTTGAGTGGTGTTGCTGTCAGTGTGTTTGACACAGCCCAAGCCTTGGTGTTGCTGTCAGTGTGTTTGACACAGCCCAAGCCTTGGTGTTGCTGTCAGTGTGTTGTGACACAGCCCAAGCCTTGGTGTTGGTGTCAGTGTGTTGTGACACAGCCCAAGCCTTGGTGTTGGTGTCAGTGTGTTGTGACACAGCCCAAGCCTTGGTGTTGGTGTCAGTGTGTTGTGACACAGCCCAAGCCTTGGTGTGGTCGGTGTTTGACCAAGCCTGTGTTGTGCACAGCTTGCACAGCCCTTGGTGTTGCTGTCAGTGTGTTTGACACAGCCCAAGCCTTGGTGTTGCTGTCAGTGTGTTGTGACACAGCCCAAGCCTTGGAGTTGCTGTCAGTGTGTTGTGACACAGCCCAAGCCTTGGAGTTGCTGTCAGTGTGTTGTGACACAGCCCAAACCTTGGTGTTCTTGTTGGTGTCAGGGTGTGTTATGATACAGCCCAAACCTTGGTGATCTTATTGGTCTCAGTTTGTTAATTATGACACAGCCCAAGCCTTGGTGTTGCTGTCAGGGTGTGTTATGACACAGCCCAAGTCTTGGTGTTCTCGCTGGTGTCAGTGTGTTATGATAAGCCCAAGCCTTGATGTTCTTGCTGGTGTCAGTGTGCTATGACAGCCCAAGCCTTGGTGTTCTTGCTGGTGTCAGTGTGCTATGACACAGCCCAAGCCTTGATGTTCTTGCTGGTGTCAGTGTGCTATGACACAGCCCAAGCCTTGGTGTTCTTGCTGCTGTCAGTGTGCTATGACACAGCCCAAGCCTTGATGTTCTTGCTGGTGTCAGTGTGCTATGACACAGCCCAAGCCTTGGTGTTCTTGCTGGTGTCAGTGTGTTAATTGTGACACAGCCCAAACCTTGGTGATCTTATTGGTGTCAGTGTGTTAATTGTGACACAGCCCAAGTCTTGGTGATCTTATTGGTGTCAGTGTGTTAATTGTGACACAGCCCAAGTCTTGGTGTTCTTGCTGGTGTCAGAGTGTGTTGTGACTCAACCCAAGACAAGGCGAGCATTTAGAAATCTGGTGTGTTTTGAAACAAAGTTCCAGACTTTGAGCCTTCATCTGGAGCTCTTCTGCATGCTGGGCAAGCTATACATGTATGAAGAAGGCATAGTCCCTGGAACTAACGTCATAGTTCATAGTTCAGACAAATGCAATTGGTTGCTATGGCAATGGATGTGTACATATTGTTTGAGGCATGTCTACCATTGCTCTTGCATGCTTGTGATGTTTCTGTTAGTTCATATGCGAGAATTTGATACTGGTTGTGTACATAATGTAATAATGAGTCTCGTTGGACAGTTTGAAACAGATTACGCACACTGCGTTTGTTATCAGTTAAATCTGTTCATCAGTTTGGAAGTTGATGTACATAAAAGCTTGCATGACTAGTGCCTTAATTGTTGAAGTTTAAGCTAAGGTAGTTTTGGGTGGTGTCACAATCAAAGTGACAGACTGAAATATTTAGAGTAGTCCAGATTCCGAGTGTGGTATAGGCATCAGATTGGAAAAGATATTATTGAGGAATGACTTGGCACGGCCAGCTAACAATGCGTTTCTTTTGTTTGTACATGTACACATACACACACACACACACACACACACACACACACACACACATGCATACATACACACACATGCATGCATACACACACACATGCATGCATGCATACACACACACACACACACACACACACACACACACACACACACACACACACACACACACACACACATGATCAGATAGGTGGGAAGGGGCGGGGGATGCAGTTACAGCTTTGTTCAGCCCACAAAGAATTTGTTCCTTTGAAATAAAAAGATAACATTTATTTGAATTAAATTGTTCCTGCCTGCTGAAATTGAACATCCTGTCCATAGCACCCGGTTTTGAGTTGACTTCAGAATGATTGTATTTGGATACATTCCATTGCTTGTTTTATGATCAGAGGAGCCAATGGCTGAGTTTGTGTTTCATTTGTTGACTGAATGCTGCACAATGTCCCCTGGTGCCAGTTTCAACAACTATCATAAGGGCATCATTTCAGGATCTTGTAGGCGTGGTTTATGTACCTGGTTTACCTAGCTGAACCTAGATTGACTGTTTTGTGCTAGCTGAGTGAGTGGTAACATCACGTCGGTCTGAATGACTGTTAGCTGAGTGAGTGGTAACATCACGTCGGTCTGAATGACTGTTAGCTGAGTGAGTGGTAACATCACGTCGGTCTGAATGACTGTTAGCTGAGTGAGTGGTAACATCACGTCGGTCTGAATGACTGTTAGCTGCGTGAGTGATAACATCACGTCGGTCTGAATGGCTGTTAGCTGAGTGAGTGGTAACATCACGTCGGTCTGAATGGCTGTTAGCTGAGTGAGTGATAACATCACGTCGGTCTTTATGACTGTTAGCTGAGTGAGTGATAACATCACGTCGGTCTTTATGACTTAGCTGAGTGAGTGGTAACATCACGTCGGTCTGAATGACTGTCAGCTGAGTGAGTGGTAACATGACGTCGGTCTGAATGACTGTTAGCTGAGTGAGTGGTAACATGACGTCGGTCTGAATGACTGTTAGCTGAGTGAGTGGTAACATCACGTCGGTCTGAATGACTGTTAGCTGAGTGAGTGGTAACATCACGTCGGTCTGAATGACTGTTAGCTGAGTGAGTGATAACATCACGTCGGTCTGAATGACTGTTAGCTGAGTGAGTGATAACATCACGTCGGTCTGAATGACTGTTAGAAGAAGAGACCATGCAGTGACTAAAATGTTGCCTCATTTCACTGTGGTTTTCTTGTTCAAGAAGAGACCATGCAATGACTAAAATGTTGCCTCATTTCACTGTGGTTTTCATGTTCAAGAAGAGACCATGTTATGACTAAAATGTTGCCTCATTTTACTGTGGTTTTCATGTTCAAGAAGAGACCATGCAATGACTAAAATGTTGCCTCATTTTACTGTGGTTTTCATGTTCAAGAAGAGACCATTCAGTTACTAAAATGTTGCCTCATTTTATTGTGGTTTTCATGTTCAAGAAGAGACCATTCAGTGACTAAAATGTTGCCTCATTTCATTGTGGTTTTCATGTTCAAGAAGAGACCATGCAGTGACAAAAAATTTTTTTGTTTGCTTTTTTTAAAAAATTTAAAAAGTTGTTTTTTGGGTTTTCATGTTCAAGAAGAGACCATGCAGTGACTAAAATGTTGCCTCATTTCATTGTGGTTTTCATGTTCAAGAAGAGACCATGCAATGACTAAAAATGTTGCCTCATTTAGTTATGATTTTCATGTTCAAGAAGAGACCATGCAATGCCTGACATTGTTCCACATTTGATGTATTACATTTGTGGCGGTTTGATTGTTTTACATCACTAATTCTGTGGCGATGCAATTTTACTACGGATAATAAAGACCTTTTTTTAACGCTTAGTCCCTCTATGGTACATGTGTGTGGCTCAACGCGCTATACACGTTGAACTAGAAAGAACTGCATGAACGGCTAACACGTGAGGGGGGGGGGGGGGGGGGGGGATGAAGAATGTGAGGGTTAGCTGGGGGGGGGGAGGGGGGGGGGGGTGGGGAGGGGTGTGACCACGCGTATGGCTCCAAATATTGGTAAAATATGAGAATAGTACGCAAACTACTTTGCATTTACATAGCTCTTTCTATCTCGTTCGCACGCAGGCGCGCGCCGGCTCACGCACGCACGCACGCACGCACCCACACACCCACACAGACGCACACACACTAGCACGTTGGTCATTGTGGTCCCCGTTGGCTCATATGATAGGTTTTTAACAAAGAAAGTGACGACAGCCGCCCAGGACAAAAACGTGGGCAACTAACTCTGCAAGCCTCAATAATCTATCCTGTCTAATCCGTCCATCTCCTCTCCGCATTCGTGTTGTTGTTGTTGTTGTTGTTGTTTGGGATGGGGTGGGGGCGGGGGTCAATTAGCTAGAAAGAAAGGTGGAGCCCTGCCCCGTCCTTTATTGTGAGCAAACAACAGCAACACCAACAACAACTACAACACACACACACACACACACACACACACACGCACACACACACAACACACTCACACACATACACACACGTACATACACTCACATACACACACACATCACACTACACACACACACTCACACACTCACAACCACACACACCACACACACAACACACACACACACACACACACACACACACCACACACACACACACTCACACACACATGCACACACACACACACACACACACACACACACCACACACACACACACACACACACACATCACACATACACACACCACACACACACACTACACACACAACACTCAACACCACATCACACACATACACACATACACACACACACACAACTCACACATACACGCACACTCACACACACACACACCAAACAAACAAAAACAAAACAACGCCCCCCAACCCACACCCCAAAAGCAAATCAAAGCAAGTTTATAGCAAATACTAGATCTCTGAAAGATCCAATTCTGTAAGTAAGTATGTGTATTACAGTTGCCTGTTTGTTCGGCAGAGTTATTCTGTAAGTAAGTATGTGTATTATAGTTGCCTGTTTGTTTGGCAGAGTTATTCTGTTAGCCGTTTTAATAGTTGACTTCCAGAAAAAGTGTTGAGTTCTGATGCCGCGATTCGCCCCTCGATATAATGAATTATATTATGCAGCTTTGTGTGCCGAAAACCCTGTTGCTGTTGAGAATTAAAGCATGCAAGCACCAGCAGCACTCGCGGTTAGAGAGAGAGAGAGAGAGAGAGAGAGAGAGAGAGAGAGAGAGAGAGAGAGAGAGAGAGAGAGAGAGAATTACTTGTGGTTGAAAGAGGTGAAGAATTGTGCTGACGTTGGTATGTGGACAACTATGATATCGTTTTGTACTCGGAAAAATTGTTAATAAAAGGGTTATGAGTTCGTACAATTAATGTGGAGTGAGTGTTAATTGTCCGCTTATTTAATTGTGCAGTGTTGTGAATGTTCAACTGAACACGCCCTTTCACTCAACTGTTACTGTCGTTGTTGTTGTTGTGGTTGTTGTTGTTGTCGTCGTTGTAATGTTGGCCAAACCGGAATGGCGACAACGTATGTTGTTATTGTTTACATATTGCTTTGCTAGAAAATGTAAAATGGCATGGGACCTGCATTCCCGTGTGTGTGTGTGTGTGTGTGTGTGTGTGTGCGTGCGTGCGTGCGTGCGTGCGTGCGTGTGTGTGCGTGTGCGTGCGTATGCGTGTGCGTGCGTGCGTATGTGTGTGTGTGTGTGTGTGTGAGTGTGTGTGGGCGCGCGCGCGAGCGTGAGCAAGAATGTTTTTGTTTTGTGTTGTTCGTGTTGCAGCCACTGTGTAAAAACTGGTGCATACGGTAGGTGGACACAAAGATGTGTTGCGCAAGGCTGTCAGGCCGCGATTTGAATTGGTAAATGTACACGTTGGTCTCTCACCACAAACCGTCCCCACTGGCAGTTGACTGCAGTCAGCAAATACGACGTATGGAACCGACCGACCGGCTGTGCGAACGGGAGCAAGGTTTATGACATAGTGCATGCACCTAGACGTTGGGAGAGTCCAGTTTGGACCCACACAGACACTCCACAGGCAGACAGATACGTCACACATAGACACACCAAAGATAGACACACAGATACACCACAGGCAGACAGATACAACACACACACAGACACACCACAGGCAGACAGATACACACACACAGACACACCACAGGCAGATACATCACACACAGACACACCAAGATAGACACACAGACACACCAGAGGCAGACAGATACATCACACATAGACACACCACAGGGAGGTAGATACATTACACAGAGACACACCACAGGCAGACAGATACATCACACACAGACACACCAAAGATAGACACACAGACACACCACAGACAGACACACTACAGACAGATACATCACACACAGACACACTACAGACAGATACATCATACACAGACACACCAAAGATAGACACACACACACACACACACACACACACACCACAGGCAGACAGATACATCACACACAGACACACCAAAGATAGACACACAGACACACCACAGGCAGATACATCACACACTGACACACCACAGGCAGGCAGATACATCACACATAGACATACCAATGATAGACACACAGACACGCTTCAGACAGACAGACACACCACAGGCACACCACAGACAGACACACTACAGACATACACAGACACACGACAGACATACACACCATGGACTCACTAAAGACAGAGACACACTACAGACATCACAGACACCACAGACAAACAGACACAGAGACACACTACAGACACCACAGAGAGACACAGAGACACTTGAGAAAGACATACACCACAGACAGACACAGAGACACATTACAGACAGATACACCACAGACACACTACACACACATGCACGCACGCAAGCACGCACGCACGCGGCGCGCGCGCGCGCACACACACACACACACACACACACACACACACTCACACACGCACACACAACCTGTTTGTCGTGGCCTTGATGGTGGAAGACGGTGGAAAAAGCTGTGGCTCTGGCGGTGGTACGTGCCCTCAGCGCCCTGTACCTCCTCCCAGACGGCAACAACCGGAACAGGTCATG
>JABMCL010003727.1:20000-30000 GCA_018857735.1 Alviniconcha marisindica | reverse complement strand
CAGTGATGTAGCTGATTTATTTCGCTGTAGCTGATTCACAATGATGTAGCTGATGTATTTCACAATGATGTAGCTGATGTATTTCACAGTGATGTAGCGTCAAGACCTCGCTCTAGTCTCCTTGCTGGAGACTGAACATATTGTGGAGAAATATGACAACATATTATGGAGAAATGTGACAACAGACTGTGGAGAAATGTGACAACAGATTAAGGAAAAAAATGACAAGAGACTGTGGAGAAATATGACAACAGACTTTGGAGAAATATGACAACATATTATGGAGAAATGTGACAACAGACTGTGGAGAAATGTGACAACAGATTATGGAAAGAAATATGACAACAGACTGTGGAGATATGTGACAACAGATTGTGGAGATATTTGACAACAGATTGTGGAGATATGTGACAACAAATTGTGGAGAAATGTGACGACAGATTGTGGAGAAATATGACAACAGACTGTGGAGAAATATAACAACAGACTAAGGAGAAATATGACAACAGATTGTGGAGAAATGTGACAACAGACTGTGTTGAAATGTTACAACAGATTGTGGAGAAATGTGACAACAGACTGTGGAGAAATGTGACAACAGATTGTGGAGAAATGTGTGACGACAGATTATGGACAACAGATTGTGGAAACATGTGACAGCAGATTATGAAGTCACATTTTTCCACAATCTGTCACATTTCTCCACAGTTTGTTGACATTTGTTTTTTGAGGGTGTCAAATCAGGCGGCAGGTAAAAAATCAAAAATCAAAAAATCAAAAAATCACGCAATAGACAAATCATGACTAAATTAACCCGAATTCATTAACCCAAATTAAACTAAACATTTTGTTTTTCTTCTCGCAAAATCAGAGACGGCTAGTTCCTCTAACCGCCCGCAGATAATAATAAATGCTTTTGTATTGCGCCGGAGCCCTGTGTGATACCTGAGAGGCTCGAGCGCTGTGCGTGAAGCATGACAACAACAACTGATCTAATCAGGCGTTAATTTTGATCATGCATCACTTAGCTCATTCTGTCCCTCACTCTTCCCCCGCATCCACACACGCACGCGTGTAACCCCCCCCCCCCCCCCCCCCCACACACACACACAAGCTCGAAAACTCTCGCGTTCCCCCCATCCCATCTCTCTCTGTCTGTCTGTTTGTCTGTCTGTCTGTCTGTCTCTCTGTCTCTGTCTCTCTCTGGTTCTCTGTCTCTCTCTGTCTCTGTCTCTCTGGTTCTCTGTCTCTGTCTCTCTCTGTCCTCTGTCTCTGTCTCTCTGGTTCTCTGTCTCTGTCTCTCTCTGTCCTCTGTCTCTGTCTCTCTCTCTTTCTCTCCCCCCCCCCCCCCCCCCCGCCCATTCCAATTACCAGTCATCCAGTGAAGACGTCAGCAGGGAAAAAGAAAGCCCATGGAGGTACAGTATCCAATGTCTGTGAGAGAGTTAGAGTCGATGAGAGCAGGCAGAATAACACACACAGGTTTAAGAGACGTTTTGAACTGTGAGAGAGTTAGAGTCGATGAGAGCAGGCAGAATAACACACACAGGTTTAAGAGACGTTTTGAACTGTGAGAGAATTAGAGTCGATGAGAGCAGGCAGAATAACACACACAGGTTTAAGAGACGTTTTGAACTGTGAGAGAGTTAGAGTCGATGAGAGCAGGCAGAATAACACACACAGGTTTAAGAGACGTTTTGAACTGTGAGAGAGTTAGAGTCGATGAGAGCAGGCAGAATAACACACACAGGTTTAAGAGACGTTTTGAACTGTGAGCGAGAACCGCAGTGTCGGACGTGAGCAGGACTGTTACTCCCGATGAGAGAAGAGAGTGAAGACGAATGTCTGGCAGAGAGAGGAAGAGAGTTCCGGATCAAGAGAACGACCAGTAACCAAAGCCCGAACACTCTTTGCTCTGGACACCGAGAGCTATATACAGACATCGCACAGTACCCAAGGAAGCACGGAGCAAGAACACGAACGGAAATATATGAACGCAAACGGAAGTATATATATATATATATATATATATTATATATATATATATATATATATATATATATATATATATAATATTTACACCACCACTAGTACTACTACTACCACCACCAACCACCACTACTCACCACCACCACCACCACCACCACTCACCACCACCACCACCACATGTACTACTACTGATCCCTCATCCATAGCACCAAGACCATCACCACTACTACTACTACACACCACCACCACCACCCACCACACCACCACACACACCACCATACCACACTACTAATATTTATGCGCCCATCCAAGAGCCAGGAGCCAAGGAACGCCATTTTACACCACACCACAACACACACAGACACACACACACACACACACACACACACACACAACACACACACACACACACACACACACACAGACACACACACACACACACACACACACACACACACACACACACAACACACACACACACACACACACACACACACACACACACACACACACACACACACACACACACACACACACACACACACACACACACACACACACACACACACAACACACACACAACACACACACACACACACACACACACACACACACAACACACACACACACACACACACACACACACACAGACAGACAGACAGACAGACACACACACCACACACACACACACACACACACACACACACACACACAGAAAACGACAGATCAGTATGCAGAAGAGAAGAGGTGGGTTTCCCGTGTTGATTTAAGAAAGTAAAGACGTATGCCTAACAGAGAGAAGAAGAGAGTTCCAAGTCACAGGTCCGATGTATTGAAAAGATCCCCAGGGTCCTCCTTGTCCATCCTAGGAACACGGAATATCCGAATATCCCAGGCTGGTGACGGCGAGAAGGAGAGTATAGAGATGAAGCAACCCAGAGAGGTATGGAGGAGCTGTACCAGAGAAAATGTGGAAGCAGATGAGAGCTATTTTGTATTTAAGCGAGCGGCTGATTGGTAGCCAGTGGAGATCGAGAGCAAAGGAGTGGTGTGGGCAGATCTAGGAGCTGTGCAGATGTGGCGAGCTGAGCAGTTGATCACTCGCTGAATTTGATCAAAGAGAACCTGCGGAGAGCCAGGAAGGAGAACATGACAATAATCAAGCGTAGAGAGAACGAGAGAGGAAACGAGATTTTTGCTGGCTTCAAAAGAAAGATACTGTCGGTGTAGGATTGAACCGATCCGCCTGATCTCCAGGTAAGCAACTTGTTCCTCCCAAGCAAAAACGACACCAAGGTTACGAGCTGCATTTGGAAAATGGGAAGTCACTCTGACCCACACGCAATGAAGAAGGAAGAGCAGTTCCAGGAGCAGAGCCTATCAGAAGAATCTCTGTTTTGTCGTCAGTTAACTGAAGTTTACTCTGAACTACCCAGACCTTTATATCTGAATTGCAAAAATATGGCCAAAAACGGCAATACGAAATTTAGAGCAGATCGATCTTTTGAATTCTTCACAGTAATTGCAGGGCTATGCCTGCTCATGTCCTTTTGTGTGTGAGGTATACTGGCCGAGAGCTGTAAAGGAATGCTGTATTTTACAGTTTGAGTGTGAACGATTGATTGTCCAATTGTTCCTGCTTTTATTGCAGTATGTTTATGTCCATTTTTCTTTCCCTCCAATGTGTGCCTCATGTCCACCATTGTGATTTGCTTTGTATGTGTTCTTGTAAATGTCTGTATACCATTTGTGTGCTTGTAAATGAACACTATTGTGTGCTTGTAAATGAACACCTTTGTGTGCTTGAAATGAACACCTTCGGCTAGTCTGAGGCGGACTGCGTATCAGTTATTCTTTTATTTCTGTGAAACAAAACTTGCTTTTCAGAAAACGTGCTGAACAGCCATTGCAAAGAGGATTCGCACTGCGTTCCATATGCGATCTGCGCAAACTCTAAATGTAGTAAGTACACACGCACCTTGCCGGACAGTGCACTGATGACGGAAGTCATGCATACCACATGCTGGGTTCAGCAAGGTCATGGAACAGCGTCGTGTTCACGAGATTATGCTGTAAATTCTACAATCAATGTCGCTGAGAGATTGGTTTCGTAAATGTAGATAACATGTCTCTTGACAAACATATTCCAAATGTCTGCCTTTCTACCTACGTGGAAATTAGACCAACCACTCTGTCCGCGAATACCTGACTGTTGAAGGAACCCAAACTCTCGTCTGCGTGCGCATTTACGTCGTAGCCAGCTTGTCAAGACTCGCTGACTACGACGACATTTACGCAACTCGTGTTTTGTTTTTTTGTTTTTGTTTTTGGCAACCCACTCAGACCCATTCTGCCGTGATATGGCAAAAACCAGTATCGACATTTTTGAAGATTTTCTTTTTTGTGTGTGTGCACTTTTGCACTTAAAAAAATAAATCCAAAATAAATAAATCGGGACACATCATGTAAACAGTTGGAGGCCGAGAGTGTAATATTTCAATCCCATGTTGCTTAGTTTTAAGCAACAGGACTCAGTTGTTAAAAAAACAGACGGTACCTATAATTTTCACTGATTCTTTTCAATTGTCTTTTCTGGTTTGAAGGTGTACTTGCTTGTTTGTTTCGTTTTGCTTCATTGGTAATGCAGCTCGTACATGGTAATGCAGCTCGTAAGAGAGAGAGAGAGAGAGAGAGAGAGAGAGAGAGAGAGAGAGAGAGAGAGAGAGAGAGAGAGAGAGAGAGAGAGAGAGAGAGCGCACAAGCACATAATCGTGTATATTTTTTTATTTGGAGTTGTGTGTATCTTTATTTCGAAGTGGTAATCAGAAATTTGCAGAGGCATTCTGTATTCTTTCATAATGAATCATGACTTGATGACTTTACTTGGTTTTGCTTCGCTTGATGCTTTTATTATATTTATTGCATGATAAATGAACCCATTCTGTTCCTTTCCTTATATATTAGAGCCTTGGGTGTGGAAACGCCTATTTTCGTACAATAACTTGCAAATCGCCTATTTTCGTACAATAACTTGCAAATCGCCTTTTTTCTTTTCGTACAATAACTTGCAAATCGCCTATTTTCGTACAATAACTTGCATAATTGATTTTAAGGTGAGCACAAAGCCACTAATTTTTAAGTCAACTTGAAAAGCAACTGTTATTATGGCTTTGAAAATGACGGCAAAAGACAGTAAGTGTGCTATTACTGTGTTTTACCACAATATTCTCGTTATAATGGCTTTGAAAATGACGGCAAAAGACAGTAAGTGTGCAATAATGTGTTTTACCACAATATTCTCGATATGATGGCTTTGAAAATGACGGCAAAAGACAGTAAGTGTCAAGTCAATGTGTTTTACCACAATATTCTCGTTATAATGGCTTTGAAAATGACGGCAAAAGACAGTAAGTGTGCAAGTAATGTGTTTTACCACAATATTCTCGTTATAATGGCTTTGAAAATGACGGCAAAAGACAGTAAGTGTGCTATTACTGTGTTTTACCACAATATTCTCGTTATAATGGCTTTGAAAATGACGGCAAAAGACAGTAAGTGTGCAAGTAATGTGTTTTACCACAATATTCTCGTTATAATGGCTTTGAAAATGACGACAAAAGACAGTAAGTGTGCTATTACTGTGTTTTACCACAATATTCTCGTTATAATGGCTTTGAAAATGACGGCAAAGGACAGTAAGTGTGCAAGTAATGTGTTTTAGCACAATATTTTCGTTATAATGGCTTTGAAAATGACGGCAAAAGACAGTAAGTGTGCAAGTAATGTGTTTTACCACAATATTTTCGTTATAATGGCTTTGAAAATGACGGCAAAAGACAGTAAGTGTGCTAATACTGTGTTTTACCACAATATTCTCGTTATAATGGCTTTGAAAATGACGGCAAAAGACAGTAAGAGTGCAAGTAATGTGTTTTACCACAATATTCTCGTTATAATGGCTTTGAAAATGACGGCAAAAGACAGTAAGTGTGCTGGCTTTGAAAATGACGGCAAAAGACAGTAAGTGTGCTATTACTGTGTTTTACCACAATATTCTCGTTATAATGGCTTTGAAAATGACGGCAAAAGACAGTAAGTGTGCAAGTAATGTGTTTTACCACAATATTCTCGTTATAATGGCTTTGAAAATGACGGCAAAAGACAGTAAGTGTGCAAGTAATGTGTTTTACCAAAATGTTCTCGTTGTGCAGCAGCAAGAATATAGCTTGGCAGAACAGTGTATCAGATGCCATTTTAATCCAGTAGGTTTTACAACATTGATACAGTGCTGACAGAATGCCAGTTTCACGTACTTTTGAGATATATCGAATTTATCGTCAAATTACCAACCTGCGTTATAAAAAAATTAAATACAGCAGTCGTACACAAACCCGCGTTTTTCGGGAAAGTGGTTTTATTGAGTTACTGGTTCTTGCATATCACGCCAGCATTGTTTAAGCTCTATTTTCACCTCGGTGAACTACATCACGTGTTCAAGTGAGATGCATGCGCATACCGTCTGTTGTGCTTTGACCTTCATGGCGAATGAAAGTGGTTAGAATGGGTGTTGACAGTTGGAAATTTCTTCGTCTAATGAATAAGGGAATACTCTTCTTGGTTGCAGTCAAGTAAGTTTTTTCATTTTGTGGGCTTTCCCCTTTCCCCTGGAATCAACCGGTTTTCTGTTTTGCCGAACTGAATCCGGCGCGCTTACAAACTAGGCTAATTCAACGCAAATTTCCAACTTTCCAGGTCCATGTGCGTTGTAACAAAATATGCGTTAATAACTGTTCATTTAATCTGAAAGCGACTTATTCTTCCTTGGTTTTTCATATCTATTCATTTCCCCCCAGCAGAATTGAACTTATCTTCGTAGAAAATGTGGAAAATAGACGACTAAAGTCGAGTCGGGCAAAGCTTGTCACGTCACAATCCAAGCAGACGACACAGCGCACGCGACTGTGCGGTGGGCCTACGCGAAAGTCTAAGTTGTGTTTGCTTGCTGTTTGAACGTCTCGTTGTTCATCAAGCAGTATATAACTTGGGTACTGGCCAGCGGACGTTGCTACATCTCTAGATATAACTTACCAGCATAAGGTGGGTACAGTGCTGTTGACACCGAAGTTTTTGACACGAGTTTATGCGAGTGCGTTCTTGTCGTTTCATGCGGAAACGCCATTTTGTTTTCGTTTTTTTTTTTTAGCCGTCTGTCGGCTTTCGCTGTTCTCTTTGTCGTTCAGAGAGCGTCCGCGCCGTCGTTTCGTACCCATCAAACCGACTTTTCATTTTCACTTCTTCTTGGAATGTACTTTGTTAACATACAAGCTAACAAACAACACACACACACACACACACACACACACACACACACACACACACACACACACACTGATTCAGATTGAATTATATGTTTGTTTTTAATATTAATATTTAGCAAGGTTCAGAATGTTGCCCATACCCCTAGTTTGGTCTTACTGAACTGCGGAGTGGGCAGAATGGGAGGCTGCTGCTGATGTGATCTCAATCTGACTTTCTGTTTCAATTGGTAAGTATTTTTGCCAGTGAACAAGCGACAACAGATCCCACCCTCCCCCCTCCCCCCTCCCCTCCACCCCCCCCCCCCCCCACCCACACACACCCGCCCACCGCCACCCCCCCCCCCCCCCAAGAGAGAGAGAGAGAGAGAGAGAGAGAGAGAGAGAGAGAGAGAGAGAGAGAGAGAGAGAGAGAGAAGAGAAGTTTCTTTCTAATTTTTCATCGTTTTTAACCGTTTAACTGTTGTTTAAGTGTCGTTTTGTGGCTTGACGAAGGGGATTTCCCAGAAAATTTGCATATTGTGTGTCCGTGTCATAATAAATAAGCGTTCTTTTAAACCTTTTTGTGTTTGGATCTTTCTTTGAAGTGTTTGTAAGCACAGTTCTCTTCATCTTCATTGATTCAGTAACTGTTGTTCATGATATGTCACACCTCAAACAAGTTTGTTTTTGGATCTTGCTTATTTGAAAAAGAAGATATGCCTGTTTCAAGTGTTAGGCAGTCAATTTTGTAGAAGAAAACCATGTGGAGGTGGTGCACTGGACATGGCTGGAGAGAAAAAAGCAGATGAAAACAACGTAAGTTCCCGTTTTTCCCCCTTCTTAATCCTGTGAAAATAAACCTACCTTCGGTTAAAAACCAACACTGCAGAATGAACGCAGCTTGCTATAGCTATAACATTCCTTTGGATTTATTTAAACTTCATAAGGTGAGGCATGGTAAATGTACTATGGTACATAATGTTTCACTTGCAGTGTGCTCTTTTGTTTTCGACACAGAAATGACCAGTAACATGGTGACATTGAGTACATTTAAAGCATGATAAGTAAAAGGTATGCATGATACAGGACAACTAGAACTATAGATTACTGATCGTAAGTTAGCGCTCAGTTGCTTTATGAATATCCAAGACGAACTGCTCATGTGTATAACTGAATTCATGTTCAGTTTCAGCACACAAGTTACACTCTGATTCTGGCCAAGCACAGAGGATGCAAAAGGTCCCAGAGCTGGTGAAACACCTGACAAAAGGACATGGGAGCAGTATGCTGTCTGGGTACCGGGATCAGCATGTATGTGTAACAGTTGATTAAATTTATTAAAAAAAGAAGAAGAAGTTTATGTTGACTACGTGTTTTGATCACGACTAAGTTATATTTCATTTATTTTCCTCCATTATCTAGAAATGCAGTCGGTAAAGCCAGCAAAAGGAACTTAATGGTTTTACGTCTACAAAACCTTGAACTGTCAAATCAACAAAACTTTTAAACTGAAAGAAATACTGTTTTTGATACTAATGGAGGTTGTTGTTTTTCTTTTCTTTCAAGATGACATCCATTTTGCAAGAAACGCTTAGACGAGATGTACTACACTTCAAATCTGGAGACAGATATCAATGAGGACACTGTGAAAGTTCCACTGAGAAAGATTATGAATCAAACTATAGGCACAATTTGTTTTTATTTCTTGTACCTATTATCCCTTTTCAGGGATCTGGAGATTTCTTCACTTAATAAAGACCAGGTCACAGAAAAGGTGCCGTACCCAAAACTGAACCGATCAGAATTGTTGACAGAAACTTTAAAAGACCGTCAGCTAAAGCACCACTGTGGGCTTCAAAAACGCAGACAGCACAGTACTGCTCTGGCTTCTAAACAAATAAAAAATTCCAATGAAAAATCCACGCCCCCCTGCGCGCGCGCGCGCGCGCGTGCGTGCGTGCGTGCGTGCGTGCGTGTGTGTGTGTGTGTGTGTGTGTGTGTGTGTGTGTGTGTGTGTGTGTGTGTGTGTGTGTGTGTGTGTGTGTGTGTTCGCATTGGCATGCCATGCCTGGATCTTCATTAAAACAGTCTTTTGACTAACAGAGGGAATGATGATTTAGAAACAGTTAACTTGGCGCTTCCCAAACTCCAAGCGCTGGTTTACGACATCCTTCCTTCAGCCACTGCGGTATTCAGTTACGGCATAGGTCCCAGAAAACTGTCAGCTAACGAGCAGTTTTTTGGTTGGTGCTCAAACAGTAGTAAGTTTGTTACAAACAACTCAGATCATATCAGACGTTTACTTTGCAACTGACCATGTTGCTTACGCCAGCTCAAATAAAACCAAAATCGTTTGAATCGAGACGGACCCCCCTTTTTTTTTAACCTGGGGTGGATGCGTCTCATGTTAACGTGCGTGCTAGGGCGCTTGTAAGTAAGTAAACTTCCACAGTAACGTCCACAGAAACAACAAGGCTTATTAGGGACGGGGAGAATGGGGGGAAGGGGGTATGGAGGCGGGGGAAGAGGGAGAGTATATACCAATCGCTACACTGTCACCACCAGAATGACTCTTGCATTAAGATGGGCAGCGATGAGAGCCATTTTAATGTTTGAGTAGGAAGTGATGGACAAAGTCACAAGACAGTGTCCACAAACCACAACCTTTTTGAAGAGAAAGGAGAGCCGAAGCGGTATCGAACCGAGGTCCTTCC
>JABMCL010003727.1:0-15000 GCA_018857735.1 Alviniconcha marisindica | reverse complement strand
GTACCCTTATGAAGTCCCCCCCCCCCCCCCCCCCCTTCCGACTATTATCAATAGGGTTTACTGTGCCTCCGACAATTTTTTCCTCTTGGGTACTCCGGTTTCTCCATTCATCACCTGGGAAGTTTGGAACTGAATGCTGTTTCTTTCTTTTCCAAGGTCGGAGTGCACTGCCCCTGCCACAGTTCTAATATATATTTGTTTGCACGTGACTTTAAGTCTGAGAACGGTATGAGCACAACCGAGAGGTCGCCAAAGAGGGCATCCTCTAGCAGCAGAAACTGCAGCCGAATTTCCTCTAATGACCACGTGGCCGGGAATCCAGTTAAATACAATCTTCTTCCCATCTCTGGTCAGTCATGTAAAGTTCCAAAATCTGCACCAAAATGGGGTGGTCATATTTCAGGTTAAAAATCGTTTGTAAAGATGATAGGGAGTCAGACAATATCACAAAGGATCTCTCTCTAGAACAATAAGCACGCTTGAGGGCCAAACGACTAGCCTGCAGCTCAGCAGTATATATAGAGCTGTCGTCTGGAAGCCCACAAGTAAAGGTTAGGAGACAGCCGCCGCAATGACTCCTGCCTCTGTTTTCGACCCGTCTGTGAATTTGTTTAAAAAAAAATCAGACAGAGGATATTCAGTAACAAGCTGTAAATAAAGCTGTGTGTTTCCGGATTGATTGTGTCCTTTTTGAATTTGGTTAAATCAAAACGGACTGTAGGGGCTGAAAGTGTCCAACGGGCGATGTCCAAAAAGAAAGCATCGTCAATCAGGTTTAGGTTAATTTTGGATTTCTTCAAGTGGGGTAGAATGCGGATACCGAGAAGTGGAATTTTAGACTCCGATTCTTCAAATCATTTAGTGTTTTCAGGTTCGAAAACACTACTGTAGGCTGGGTTTTCCGGTAAAGATTTGAGTTTAAGAACGTAGTTTAAACAAAGTTTCAGACGGCGAGAGAGTAAGGACTGTTCATGTGCTTCCACGTAGAGACTTTGGACACCCAGCCTTGAACGCTGTTAACACACAGCTGCATAGCCCTTTCCACTCTGTTCACGGTCTTGCCGTGCACGCACAGAGCAGTCGTCCACGAACAAGGAGCAATCCGTACCCTTCAAGACAGCTTTAACGATGTCATCGATCTTGGTGCTGAACAGGGCTGGAGACAGGATGCTACCTTGCGGGCCCCTATCTCCTGCTCGTGCAGCTCCGACAGAGTTTGTAACCTTAATTAAAAGAACGTTGAGACATGAACCTCTGAATAAACCAGGGAAGGGTCCCTGAAACCAAGATCCCAGAGGTCCGCCAGAATGCCGTGCTTCCACGTTGTGTCGTAGGCCTTCTCAAGGTCAAAGAAAATGGTTAAAACGTGCTCTTTGTTAACAAAGGCGTGTCTAATAAAGGTTTGAAAGCGATCTAGGTGATCTAACGTACTGTGGATCTTCCAGAAGCCGCACTGTTTCTCGGAGAGAAGACCCTGCGACTCGAGGGACCACATGAGGTGAGCGTTGATCATCCTCTCCATCGTTTTACACAAACAGCTGGTTAGTGCTATAGGCCTAAAGTTGCCGGGTCCCGAGTGGTCCTTACCGGTTTTAGGAATGGGAATGACGCGGACACGCTGAATTCCCGTCTCCTTCTGCCAGACCGGGCAAGCTTGAGCCGATGAGGCGTGGGGACCATTGCAGTTAGAGCACAGCTTGGTCCCTCACACCGACCTTCATGCTTATCTTTTCCGCACCACTGACACTTCGCAGCAACTTTGCAACGTTGGCTCGTGTGGCCAAACTTGTTGCAGATGAAGCAACGTATCGGGTTGGGAACAAACAAGGCCGCCTTCACCATTAGATGGCCGACCGTAATCTCTTTCGGGAGTTCCGGAGAACCGAACGTCAAGAAGAGAGTGTTGGTGGGGATCACCTTCCCCTCCTTCTTCAGTGTCACTCGGTTAACCTCAACCACACCCTGATCCTTCAGTTCATCCCGGATCTCAACCTCCGCCATGTCAGCGAGGTCCCGACACCTGATTACTCCCCGAGAGGAGTTCAGTCTTGTGAACTGAGACCCTGACTGGTCTGTGGACAAAGCGGTTTGTGTGGAGCAGGTTTTGGGCCTGGGCCCTCTTACCGCACTCCACCAAGACGGAACCGTCTCTCAGTCTCTTGATGCTCTTCAGGGTCCGGCAACAGCCTGAAAACCTTCCTGGATTGCTTCTGCAAAGGAAGATCCTCACTTGCTGATTCAGCTATCAGGAATCTTGGCCATTTTTCTTTTCTTTTTCGTTGTTCATATACATTTCGTTGTCCGAATCCGTGTCCGTGTCTTCTTCCCGTCCTCGTTTGTCTGGATTTGTGAATCGATGCCATGTTATGTTTACTAATGGTTTGTTACGCTTTGTCCCCACCCGCCACCGAGTCCAACAAGGGGATGCACACAAGCGGTACTCCAGCAAGTGCGCACCAGGGCTAGAAACGCTATACTTAAGTGATACCCCCCCCCCCCCCACCCCCATTAAGTTTAATTCTATAGATCATTCCCATGAGAAGAAATTTTAGAGTGCTCTGCCCCTGCGTAAGGCGGAAGTTTGTTGACTGGGACGTTCCGGCGGCTATGTTAGGCCTACTGGGTGTCGCCTGAGCGAAGGTAGTTTCGATCAACCGCAATACTAAAAAATAACTACCATGGGAAGGATACAGTGTATGTTGTTTAAACTACACAGGAAAGGAGGTGGAGGGACGTGAATTAAAGTTGCACAGATTAACTGCCGACAAGAAACTGCGGAAAGTTAGGTGGTCGCCGCTCAGTGAAACTGGTCAAAAAAGTGACAGCATGTTTGCCACTATAATCCGCACAGCTTTGTTTTATACTATTTTATTTACTTTATTTCGGATAGAATTCTTTTAATATCCTGATGCTTATAAAAACTGGGGTGAGGATTAATGAGGATTCACAACAAAATCACCAAGCCTATGTGCTATCATTACTGTTTCTACGCTACAGACAATGAGACATGCGGCCCAATCCTAGCCCTAACCCTATCAGCAGTGTGCCTTTAATTTATTTTGTAATTTTTAATTCCTGACCAAAGTCTACTGTTGGCGCATGTATGCCAACTGTGTTTGAGTGTGTTTGTGCCTTTATATGGCAGATTGTAAATATACGGTTTGAGTGAGACAGTGGTGTTGATGACATTTGCTTTCCACTTACAAGCACCACATTTAATTATTTTTTTCTGTCTAAAAAGCCTGGAGTAGTTCAGAATATAGCTTTTCATATTAAACCCACTGCTACTTACTATCTTAGTGTAAGGAATGTGGCCTGAGTTTTACCTTTTGGCTTCTCACTTCATTTCTTTTTTTCTTTTTTCTCAGTCAAATTATCAAAATTTCTTTAAACTTAAAAGAGGTCTGAATCACAACAGTGTACATTACGGCAATATACAGTTTATATCTATACATATATTGCTTTTTAAGAATCAAGAATATTCATTTGTCCTCTGTAAACACAGGAAATTCAAATTATGGCCACTAGCAAAATAAAAAAAAACCCATCAATTATACCAAATAGTGTAGGCCTAGTGCATTAACTATTTATTACACACAAACACACACACACACACACACACACACACACGCGCGCGCGCACACTATTAGTATTACTGTAGATGTGTATATATATCACATACATACACTCTGCTAAAATATGCAAGTCAGTTTAGACACAGATTAAAAATAAAGCTATTAAGACACACGCTCACCCATACAGCTATCTCTTTCTCTCGCTTTCACACCCACGTAACAACACCTCCCCAACCCGCCCCACACCTTCCACCTTACCACACACATATATACACACAACCGGTATGTATGCATTCTACTTATTTTAAAAATTAACGTACAAATAAATACAGCCACAGATTAAGAGTACAGCAATTAAAACAACACACATACCCGCACACACACACACACACACACACACACACACACACACACACACACACACACACACAACAACACACACACACACACACACACACACACACACACACACACACAACACACACACACACACACACACACACACACACACACACACACACACACAAGCTGCCTGCATGTATTGTGCTTTAAAAAAAAATGCAGTTCACAAGATGCAGTCCTCACACAGTGATTGATGCAGTTTTGTGGTTTTATGTTTTGTTAATGATATTTACTTTTCAGTTTCATTCATATTTGTGCTTCTGTGTTCTGAGAGGAAAATAACACCAACTGACAAATAACTGTAAATAAATCATTAAATGTCTACTTGATTTTTGTTACCATTTATGAAAAGTTTTGTTAAATAAGCAAATAAAGAGACTGACTTGAACTGATTCTGCTTCCTCTTTTAAAACTGTCCTTATAAAACACCTGCTCAAAAATAATTTTTTAAACCTCATGCTCAATCTTTTCATTTTCTTTATCATTTAACTCTGTGTGTGTGTGTGTGTGTGTGTGTGTGTGTGTGTGTGTGTGTGTGTGTGTGTGTGTGTGTGTGTGTGTGTGTGTGTGTGTGTGTGTGGTGCTGTAAATCACTCTACACACCTATTTTTATCTTTATTATTAATATTACTAGCTGAATTAAACTTATCATAAGTAGTCCATATATTCAAAGTGTTGATATATACATCTTTAACAAGTATATAATAATGTGAAGGTGAAGAAATTGCAAATTGTACAAATCTCCCTCTCCTCCTAACCTCCAACTTCTATCCCTCTCTCTGGCTCAGTGTTATGAGAAAAAATCTTTTTCCACTCACTTTGTTTCAGATGTTTAATTGGATCAGTCATAATGAGAAATGCATTTCAAACTATTTCAGTGTCTGGTTACTTGTATTTCTAGTAAACAGTTCAAGTCCCTGGCTTGTAACTTACAAAACTGAATGCAGAAGCAGAAAAATATAATAATGTGAATATATTACATAATTTCAAAATAAATGGGACAAGAACTAAAGGTTCATCTAGTAGAGTAGCAGTGTTCTGTCACATTGTACAGTATACATATTAATCCTTCATGAGAATTTATATAGGACAAACTGATAGGCAATGCCATTTATTAAAATGCAGGTTAGGTTGGCTGTTGATGAATTAACTTTATGAGTTAATTTGTCAATGCTGGTAGTCATGTGTGATTATTTATGTCACCTATTGTAAGTTTAACATTTTCCACTCTTCTTTGATTAGCTGTGCTCATTGTCTTTGAAGGAATCACTAGTCAAGCAGCGTAGGATCACATTCAAAAGACTCATACCTGGAGTCTGACAGTGTGTGTGGTGTGTGTGTGTGTGGTGTGTGTGTGTGTGTGTGTGTGTGTGTGTGTGTGGCTGTGGGTGTGTAATAAAAAACATGATTTTAAATGTAGCCTTAGTTATTAAATTATACTTGGGATGTGAATTGATTTGATCAAATTGTATCATTAATTAGGGTGGGGCAGCAAGGTCTTCAGTGCTGCATTTACGTGTAATAATTGGATGTTGCTACAACTATTATGAGTTGTGCCTGTTTCTGTGTGTGTTTATTGTGAGTGCAGCAGCTGTTTACCAGTGTGTTTAGTGTGAATATGCCTGTTGACCTGTGTCTTTATACTTTTGTTTTTTTCTTCTCTCTCTCTCTCTCTCTCTCTCTCCTCTCTCTCTCTCTCTCTCTCTCTCTCTCTCTCTCTCTTTCTCTCTCTCTCGACTGAACCTAAACTATAATCCTTGTAAAATAAAGTTTTCAAGTTCTAGTTCTCTCTTCAGTCTTTCTTTTTTCTCCCTTTTGAAGCCCGTCTAATGAAATTGCACCTCATTGTGGGAAAATAAAGTATGATAGATTACAACGGACAAGTTCTGCCTTTGTGACCCTGACCAGCTGTCCATTTTTCTTCGCCCATACTTTTAAATCTAAAAATTAATGATCGTCGAGTGAAATGGCCGTGCACTCGCCTCTGTTGAACGGCAGCCCGAGACGTGCCAGTGGCAAGGGGCGATACTCGTACCAAACTCACGCCTCGCTCGTGGGAATGGTCTATCCCCTGATTGACCCTGAGCCGCTGCCTTCTAATCTAAATTAGGGCAAAGCACGACCAGCCGATTGATTAGGTCGGGCCAACCCAACCACCCGTCTAGGAGAAGTCCGGGCCGAAGAAGCTGTCCCCACGGGGGACCTCAGCCACCAGGATCCCATCCTCCCCCGACACGGGATGCAGTTCACGGCAAACACGCTGGGTCCTGAAGGCGACCGCAGAGAGCAAGAAGTACTATATAAAGAAAATAACAATATACTTTATTAATCCCAGTGGAAAATTAAAGCAGTCGTTCGATCGCACAACGAAGAACATATCTCAATAATTCTACACACTCTCAGACATACGACCCCTTTCTCTTAGTCTGCATACACTAATACTTAGTTATGGCAAACCCAAAATTACCTGGAATAATGCTTTCTCTGTGCCAAACCAAAACGTAAAAACTCTCAAATTAAATAAAAATCATTAGATTCACACATCCCCAACCCTCCGTTAGAAACAGACGCCTTAACTCATGCTCACACTCAGTTAATGACTGGTATAATTTTCATTAAAAACTGACGGAGCCGAGGGTAAAAACGAGGCTTTATAACGGTTTGTATTTGTTCTCAGAAGTAAAATCTTCCACTCCTGTTGCTACGTCTGCTATCAAAGTAGTGTCTCATTGGATGTGTAGGGTCGTTTAATATTTGCATTAGTTTTCTGTACAGTCTCTTTTCGTGTAAAGTCTTAAAACTGTCCAGTGGCTTTCCCACAACATGACCTGCTTTTTTTTACAATCTTTTCCAACCTCCCTCTATCTAATTTTGAATTAGATTGTAAAAAAAGTTTTGATGCAGACAAATACAGAAGAATGATCAGCGGCAAGAAGGCAGCTGAAAACAGAGGTATCGTGGAGAGAGTTTTTGGAATGAAATATAGGTGAAAGGGCCGGTAGACAGAAACTAGACGCAAAAAAGGAGTGAAAGGGGTGGAGCAGCCTAGTTTAAACACCCCCGGCATGAGAAGCCGGCTCCGTGGGGGCTAACAGGTAGGTTAAGTGATTATTATTATTATTATGACTAAGGGTCAAATAGATATGCAGATAAAGATACTATGTAGCCTACCTCAATGGACAGATAATTATGCAGGTAGCTGATAGGAGATCTATGGAAACGGAAACGCTAATTTGAAGATAGCAAGACTGAGTGGATATTTAAACAGGTAGCAGGGAAGAAATATTCTGAAAATACAGTCGGATACGCTTAAGTCAAATGTGCTGGGGAATAACTTTTTTCTTCGAGTTATTCGTTTTTTGACTTATCCGTCGTCGACGGATAAGATGAACCTTGCAGAAAGTACTTAGACTTGAGCGTGTTTTGTTTGCACAAGGGGGAGGGGGAGGGGGGGAGGGGGGGGGAGGAGGGGGGGCTTGCTCGGTAAAAATGTGTTTGAAAGTATGTTAGGGTTCCAGGTCAAACTCCGAACCAATCAGAATTACTTCCGCCTTAGCTGAGACTCTCAAAAAGTACGGAAACCCCGACCATTCCGGCCGTAGCTCTAAAGATCATTGTATCCTATGAGCTACCGGGAACCACAATGTAAAACTACGACATTCTGTTTTGACGTCATCTTCTTGTCTGTGTACCATTTGCACTCGCGGTCTACACACAGACCATTACTAGTGGGGTTTTGGAGGGTTGCTGACCACGCCATGAGCCTGAAGAATTTCTGCGGCGGAGAGGAGCTTGAAGGAGGAGGAAGTCTTACGGCCACGACGCTCGACCTCCTTTAGTTTTAGACACCTTTGTCTCCAAGCAGGCGGATGAAATGATTCGATGTATCGCCATCTTATTTTACACCGGAGTGCTCCTCCATCCGCTGAAACCTCCCAGATGTAAGTTCCTCTGCTTTTTCTTTTTCCTGCTCACTCAGTTTGCTTCTGACTTTACGTGTGCTCTAACGTGTTCTCTTTGCTCTGTCGTGCTGATCTTTATAAAACTAGCCAGACCCAAGAAAATAGATATTTGGTCCGGAAGACAAATAAACCATAACCAGGATAGGACAAAGGATCAGCATACAAAAAGAGAGATCATCATACTCAAAACCAGAAGACAGATACAAATGACCAGGGCCCGTATGCATTGAAAAGGGTTTTGCTACCCTGTGGGTAAACGCTACCCAGAAGGTAGGTACCTTGGCGGTAAGAATTTAGTTTGGTTCGCATACTTGAGTCACGAAAGGGCCGGGAGGTAGCTAACTGTCGGTTATTTTTAGATGATGGAACTCGTTTTGGGGTTTCCCTGTTATTAGAGACTCGCATGCGCGTCAGGTAATTCAGTCTCTTCTGCCCGCAAAAAAAAAAAAAAAAAAAATTGACGCGCTAATGCAAATGGGAAGACAGAACAGGTCAGGAAACCCAGTTATACTCACGAAAAGATCACTGTGCTCCCCGAAGAAGTGGCTACGAATAAAGTGGTCATTGAGAACACCTTAAAGGGACTGGCGCACGCAGATTAGGCTAAAAAACGATTATTATGTAGCATTAATTTCTGCTTTGGTCTTTTTGAATTTCGGCAATTTAAGAATAACTGTAGTGGTCTAAAAAATAGATTGGGGATCCCCCCCCCCCCCCCCCGGGCTGCAGCTAATTACGGAATGCGTATTACGTCATTGCATTTTGTTGTTTTACACAAGAGTTTGTAGACTCGGCCTATAAACAATTGACAATGGCGTCGTCTCAGGCACGCAATCTGCTCAGGCGTAATAATTTGTCAGGCGACTTAACTGATGATTGTGTGAATAATTTTGTCTTTCTTTGAATAAATCTCCTGATCGTGCTAGTGTACTTCACTATAGTGGATGGGACCGGTAGCTGCCGTTTACTAATAATGCTCGGCGATGGACCGAGGTGCAAAGTGTTGTGTGACAAATTTTTCCTCGGCGTATTGATCCGATGCTACTACAGGAAATTTTTTTGACACCATAATAATAATAATGAAAAGAAAAAAAAACCTCCCGGGCCGGTGGCATGCCAGAAACACACACTTACGCAAACAGGTAGTACTTAGTAGAATATTTAAACGTATGGTTCCGGTAGACTACTCCTATCAATCAAAAAAGAAGTATCAGTAAACTTTTCATTTCTTGTCCAGTAACAGCTTTGCCAGTTTCCTATACAGTCTCTCCACCTCTCTTACGAGCCACGATCTGTATCTACGTTGTCGGTCTCTTGCCGGTCGAGCTAAACGTTCGTTTTATTTTGGTCCTCCGAAGATGAATGGTAGTAACTCCAAATTATCTCTGATTGCATAATCTTGAAAAAGTAGAGAAGAACTATGAAGATATAAACATCACTGTTTCATTCTCAGTTCTTCGTTGCTTTCGTTCAACGGGCTATTTGCTCCTTGAAAGAATGTATTTATTATCTATTAACACAAAAGAAGGCAGCACACAAAACAAAACATGTGTCCCGTCCCGTGTTCCCTTGTTGTGTCATATTCCTAGTCATTCTTTTCAGTTTTGTCATTCTTGCCATCAGTAACTACTTCTAGAGCCATTGTTTCCTTCGACTCTTCCTTCACCTATTGATATCGTAATGTCGGCAAAATGATTTTGCCAGCATTTCATTGATCGAAACACATAGGGGTGGCGTGGGGGAAATTCGTCCACTCGCTCGGTTGGGGGAACTTCGGCCACCCTTGTGAGCTGCACTCAATACTACGCATCAACCCCTACAATTGAAACTTTTCCAAACTGTAACGTCAGCTTCATAATGGATCAGTCCACAAACAAAACAACGAACGATGATTGTTGCAAGTAGCGTTTGGGAAAACCTGTCCTACACTGGGAGACTTGCTATTCGCTTGGCCAAAAACAACAACAACATAGTATGGGTTGTACATAAGTACAAATCTTGCTTGTTTTGATGTTCAGTGTTTGCCACGATCTGCTCACTTAAAAATCCTCCTTTTAACTTTCGTCGTTTTGATGACGTCGTTTTAAATCTACGTGTACATTCTTTTTTCTTTTCTTTTTTTTAAATATTTGTGTTTACATCAGCTTCTTCTTGTCTGCCGTCTTTTTTGCTTCCTTCTTCTTTTATTATTATCTATTTTCTTGCACCTGACGAAGACAATTTTCTGTCGAAAGTGCTTGTGTTTCCTTTGTGTTTCGTCGTATAGGTGAATACATTTCCTAGACTGTTCTATCAGTTTTGTCAACATCACCAGTAGTTGTTCACTCATTCCTCAGAAAAAGAATGTTTTTTTTCATATTCATGAAATCACACGGATAGCTGTGTTGTATACTAGTCTGCGATTGGTCGAAGGTTTTCTACAAACCACAACGAGCTTGTTTTGGTTAAGCCGTGTGACAGCATCGTATCTAGAAGTGTGCATGTGAATCACACGTAACTCTTTGGACGAATTTCGACCAGGCCACCCTAAAATGTTCGAAAGAACGCTACACATCATTTCATTGTTCGTCTTGGCAATTTCAAACAATATCAGTTTATTTCCGAGTTTTTTTTATGCTGTTCCCCATGAAAACGTTAGCAAAATGAAACTATTCCACACAGACTGTCCAGATTTTTAAAAAAATGACAAAAATAATTTATACGTGACATGTACGCAAAACTGAGAAGTTCCAGTATCCTATAAGTGATGTCATACTGAAACGGGGGAAAGGGAGCTCGTGAAAACAGTGTTAGTAACACTGTCTGGGAAAGTCCTCTTCTAAAATCGTTATAAAATCAACGGTACGTTCAATCACAAAACCTTCAACGCTGATCATGTTCGTTTAACACGAGCAGTTTAGCCGCCGAAGTAGAGTTGCTTTAAATAGCGAGGTGAGTAACCAACAAAAGGGCCAGTTGTGGCAGGATATCGCAAGAAAAGGAAGTAACTGCGGTGTGTGCGTTCGAACACCAGACAAGTCCGTGAAAAGCTGAGTGACATGAAGAAAGACTTCTTCTTCAGAGAGGAAAACAAAGAAACAAACAACCCCCCCCAAAAAAAACACACACAAAAAACAACAACAACAAAAAACAACAAAAACAACAACAACAACAACAACAACAACAACACAAAAACAACAACAACAACAACACAACAACAACAACAACAACAACAAACAACAACAACAAAACAACCTAGAAGCAAAAAAACAAGGAAAAAAAACAAGAAACAAACAAAAAATGGGGAACTGGAGCCGTCCAGGACAAATCGTTTCACGAGCGATTGATGTTCATTGTTGGCAAGGATTCAGCGCTGTTCTCTGGCCTGTGAAAACGGGAGGTAGCACGCCCTTCCGATTCAAATGTCTGCGCTCCTCTTTCAGTTCGTCTGCCATTTGGAGAATATCCACTCGTCCGAATCTAAACTTCCAAAACAGTTCCAAATTATTAAATTTGTCTAAAGGGTCTGTCCTGTCCTGAAAACTCCGATTTCTTCGAAGTAGTCATCTCTGGCGGTAGCGTAGCTGAATAAGAGCGGCCATTTTTAATTATGTTACCTCCTCCGGGTAGTGTTTACAGGCAGGAACTCGTAGCGGTAAATTAACCCCAAGGTAGGCGCGGAATAGAATGGAGTCGTCAATAAAGTCAAAAGCGGCGTACAGGTCAAGTAGAGAGAGCAGAGAAATGTGATCGACATCTGGGCTAGTCACTCTACGGCCAAATGAGGTATAAAACGAAAAAGTCAACAGCATGAGTTTTTTGAGTTGTTACACTTGGGTACGCCCACAAAGTATCATGTCTAAAATAGGACACGAAATTCCGACTCCTACTTGTGGGGAAAACGAAGTCGCATGACGTAATACGACCATTGTACCTTTTATGATAACAGATGAGGCATAACTTTCAAAATATGTTCAAAATCTACTAAATAATTAGATCAAACAAAAGCTGATGTTTTGTTTTCTTAATGTGCATATTTTCAAGCGGAAATAGGCAGCCAATGTAGAGATCTGACGTCATTCACTACATGATGTTCTGACATGGAGCAAATAAAGGAACTCTTTGGTTTCTACGTTTTTATGGAGATGGAGACAATCCTGTCAAACTTCGTGAGGAACTGACTGAGTTTTACAGCGAGCTTGGTGTTGCATATTGTAATGTGACGCAACCGTGACGCCAAAGAACCGTTGACACCTGAAGAAAAAAATAAAAAAAATAACAAAGAACCTATTCTTTGTGATAAAGCCAGTACTCACTAAGCCTGGTCACTGTGTCCTGTCTAGACGAGCAAAGTGTCTGTTTTCACCCAAACACCCTACAGTCCAGACTATGTTCTGTGCGACTTTTGTTTTCAGGCGATGAAGCAGAAACAGGTCTGTCAACATCTGTCATTTCAGCTCATGACGTTTCCCCTCATCATAGTACTAGAAAGCATGTACGGTGTAGCTGAAAAATTTGAAATTGCATAGCAAAAAGTGAATAGTACTTCGAGGGAATGTGGAAGTGTCAAGAAAATCATATGATCATTCTCGTGTTCATGTTTTTTTCTGCCCAACTGTCACCAGAAATGGTGCATTCCTCGAATCGATTGCTCGGGTTGCTTGTATTATAGGACAGAGAGGAAAGTCTGTAATCTAGTATTGCTTTCATTTTATTTATTTTTAAATCAGGCTTAAAACAGGGTTTATTGATGAGTAACTAACACTTATTTCTGTAAAAAAAAAAAAAAAAAAAAAAAAAAAAAAGAGAGAGAGAAAAGAATACCGGTCTACGCCGAACTGGCGTGACGTCATTTCGCAGCCGTCAATGAAATAAGTGAACGGCAATGGCAGGCGAGCCCCGAGCATAGCAACATCTTTTGTCGCCACTGAATACTGATGTGTGTGTGTGTGTGTGTGTGTGTGTGTGTGTGTGTGTGTGTGTGTGTGTGTGTGTGTGTGTGTGTGTGTGATCACGAAAGCAGCTACTATAAGATTGACGTTTGGCAGGGATGCACAAGATGAACGACTTTGTATTTCTTACACTGTGACACTATTACCAGTAGACCTGACTGCCACCAGAACGCTGAAAATGTATGTATCATCATTTCAAGCGTTATTTTAATTCCTCTATCCTGTCGATTAACATAATTATGTCAAAAAATTAAACTGGTACTCTAGGCTGGATACCACCCTGGCTAGGCTTGGCTAATCATCCACCCTTGCGTTTACTTCAGAAGAGGTGAGTATTGCCTATGTGTCATTCTACTCCTGTAACTGCCCTCGTTGTGGCTTCTCTGTGCTCTTCAGGTATGCACATGGTGGTGTGAACAGCAGCCACTGTGTGCTTCGTTATTTTCCCATTTCACGACCACGGGTAATGGTCTCGTGATGTTCTAACACTCCTCAACAATGCCCGATCTACAAGTCCTTGGATCTGCCGCAGCCGATGAACTGGCGGAGTATATCCAACACTTCCATGTTCCAGCAACATTAGTTTAGCAGTTCGATGATCATCCATTTCAGATTATACACGGTCCACCTTGTGTTAGACTTACAATTTTGATGCAGCGTCTGCACAGATATGGTTTGACGAAATTGTTGTCCTTCGTAGCAATATAAACTGTGCATTCTTTAGGCCGAATCTTGTGGAGAGACTTGTTCCTCGTGCTGATCAATATCCAACTCGTCGTTCCAGAGTTGTGTGCTCAGGATACTAGTGATGATCAACGGCGAGTGGCTCGTTTTGTTCACTTTAATCTGAACGCCACACCTGTCTATGGCAGAGATAGCTATCGGCTAACTGCTTTCGGGGTGTTCATGGCGCTGACAGCAGCAACAAAGAAACACTGCAAAAACGTAAAGCTAAAAAGCGATCACAAACGCAATTCTTTACGCACATTACATTTTTAGAAAGAGAAATGTCCCACGGAAACAATAGAAGTTTCAGAGAAGCTTCAGCCAGTCAGAACGCGTCAACTGATATTTTCACGCGAAAAACTCGGCAAGTGACTCTCTTGTTTGCTCCACAAGCTAAAGCTGAGGAACGGGGAAAAAAGACAGCTCCTTTCGAACAAAATCGTTAAAATAATTAATGACGCACCCCTATTGACGATGAAAGACATCTGCAGCTGCAATCAAATGAAGCAAATAACAGTTACTTGAATGCTGACATCAGACATATATCATAATAATGGGATACAATTAAAGAAATCTCACTCATCAGACTCGAATGATCGTGCAGTTCACCTGTCAGCATCGTACCTCATGCTGGTCAGACGGAAAGTTTGTGATGAGAGAACGACACTGAGTCTCAGCAACTGCCATGGCGTTTTGAGCCAACCTAAAGCTAAGACTGCCTTGACGGTTTCAGCCAACCTAAAGCTAAGTCTGCCTTGATGTTTTCAGCCAACCTAAAGCTAAGTCTGCCTTGACGTTTTGAGCCAACCTAAAGCTAAGACTGCCGTGATGTTTTCAGCCAACCTAAAGCTAAGTCTGCCTAAAGTTACCTAGAGTTTTGAGTCAACCTAAAGATACTTAGACCGCCTGGACGGTTGCAGCCAACCTAGAGATACTTAGACTGCCTGGACGGTTTCAGCCAACCTAAAGATACTTAGATTGCCTGGACGGTTTCAGCCAACCTAAAGATACTTAGATTGCCTGGACGGTTTCAGCCAACCTAAAGATACTCAGACTGCCTGGACGGTTTCAGCCAACCTAAAGATACTTAGACTGCCTGGACGTTTTCAGCAAACCTAAAGATACTTAGACTGCCTGGACGTTTTCAGCAAACCTAAAGATACTTAGACTGCCTGGACGTTTTCAGCAAACCTAAACTGGCTAAAGATACTTAGACTGCCTTGACGTTTTCAGCCAACCAAAAGCTAAGACTGCCTTGACGTTTTAACCAACCTAAAGATAGTTAGACTGCCTTGGCGTTTTCAACCAACCTAAAGACACTTAGACTGCCTTGATGTTTTCAACCAACATAAAGATAGACTGCCTTGACGTTTTCAACCTACCTAAAGATACTTGGACTGCCTT